>CAOLHI010004458.1:0-40000 GCA_948474755.1 Ctenosaura bakeri | reverse complement strand
TTTTTTTGTCCTGCCACCTATTTGTGAAAATAAATTCCTACACATAAAAATTTATCTCACAGGATTACTAACCCCTCCAGACCTCTAAATTGAATTAAAGGCAAAATCCCCATCAAGTTAAAGCCAAGTTATCACCACGTGGAGCACTTAATGGCAGAAACTACAGCTTTTTAGTAAGCTATATATACTAAACAATATAAAATTATTGCTTCTTGGCCCACTATAGTTTTGAATTTATATAATCAATATTTTAAATGGTGGGAAAACATGTTCCCAAAATTTTGATGATAATGTATTTAGTGCATGGGTAAGAGAAAGTAATAAATTTAAATATTTCTGGCTGTATTGTAGCATGCCAGGCATTAGTAGCATATTCTGAATAGTCACAGCAAATGAATGGATACAATGAGTTTTACAGCTAGCCTTACAACAGTGAAAGCAATGCATGCACCAAGAAGTTGTGGGTAGCAAGAAAATGAGATTGTCCTGCTGATTGGATGTAGAAAAGCAATGAGCAATTCAAGTGCTCCCAGTCAAACAAACTGCTTGTGGCACTAGTACTTGTACCCAATTACCAATTCAGAGAGAAAATAAAAAAGCAGTTTCAGTAGAGTCAGGGTGGGAAATCTCCAATTAGCACCAATTAGTGAAGTTGCTTCCTATAGCAGAATTCTGGGGACATAAGAAAAAAAATCTCCCAGAATGCCTATTGGAAGCATTTATTTACCAGGTGAAGGAACTCCTTAAGAATAACTTGATGAGGATTTGTGCCTGTGGGATTTGAATACAGATACTACATGAAACTTGCCTGCTCGATTTGACTGGTCAATCATAGGCTGTACTATTCTTCTTCTGGCATTAATAAACCTGAAACAGAACACAAAGTATAGAAATCTGTTTGTCAGCTCAGGGCTGTACTTTAAAAAAAAATCTTTCTTTCATTAGATTCCTCCCCCTTTTTTTTCACTTTGGCAGAGCTGCAGTGCAAGGGGAAAAAAACATTGAAAAAAAGGAAAGAAAAAGAAGAAGACAACTACACATAACTTGCCAGTTAGGAAAGTATTTGCTAGGAGATAGTGAACCACAAGTAAAAATGAGCACGATAAAGCCGTTGATAAGAGAGGGAAAAAGCTCTATTTCTAAAAGGAACATTACTTCCCCAATTTGGTAAAAAGTTCAACAGATGACTTTATTATTTATTTATTTTCATCCCTCACAATTCAGCTACCATTGCAGCTGTCCATAAATGAGGTCCAGGCTTTGCTATTCTGTGCTTTCACAAGGTATTGTTAGGTCAGCAAAGCCATCAATTAAGCTGTCTGAAGTTTTATCACTAGCACAGCAGCAGTAAGTGCGGGCCCAGAAAGAACTTCTGCTCTTCTGCAACTCCTGCAGTTTAAGCCTGTAAAGTCAAGGGTCATTTGGAGGTCAGTGCCAGCTGGGGGCGACCTTTTCAACCAAGAGTGGGACACCCAGGGCAGAGAGCACAAGGCAACTTCCAACCATAAACTGGGGCACCTTTCAACTTGATAGAAAGAGGGAATTGCAGGTACATGTGTTTAATATTAGCCCCAAAATAGCTTCTTCTCCAATCAGGTACCATAACTAAAGCAGAGTCCGAGTAATCTGAACATTAGGAAAAGCCCATTATTTGGCAAGGAAAGCCTGGATTTAATTTTGTGAGTAATCCAAAAATAAATGCTTGCATATTTTCCCATTAAGTTAATACATAACAACCCACATCAGATGATCTCGCTCAAACTATCCCCAGCAAAATGATTTTTTAAACATTGTTTTAATTGCACAACTTAGTTAAGGCCATTTTCTGTGACCCACAAGCCATATTTTGATCTGTATTATTTATATGTTCATCCTATGTGTGTTTTAGAAAATTTCAGTAGCTATTTTCAGGTTTCATCCAAAATTTTCTAATTTAGATTCCAGCTGAACAACCCTTAAGAAGTATTTTTAAAATGATGAATAATTAACCCTATTCTGGAATATTAAACATGGGTACAATCCAAAATAACCTATTTGTACTATGTACTGACTCATGCTCTCAGTGAACAGATATTTCAGTAAGCTTTAGGTAAGGTCAACAGTTAAGACATAAATACATTTATCAGATCATTCCATAAAGCTTTGGTACCCATCTTTTGGGCTCCAAATATAACTGCTTCATTTCTTCCAGAATGTTTAAAGTCTGCTTTTTACCAACGGAACTTCTCTTGCAACCAGGTCTTCCATCTAGCACAAGATGCATACATTGTTCCAAAGACTACACAGGCTACTTTGCATCTTTTTGTTTACATATCAAAGACATCACTTCCTATTTAAATACACTCCAGTTGTCAAAAAATATCCTGCCTTATAATTAGTCCAAGACAAATGCCAGGATTTTTTTTTTTTACCTTGTTTCTTTAGATAATAATGATTTCTGTCACCAAGGGTATATTCCTAGTGTAACATTGTGAGTTCAAGATATATTTCTGTCCACCAAGACAAAGGTCTTTGATAGGGCATGATTTGCTTTCCAGTAACTGCCACACTGACCAAACAGGGACTGACCCCAGCCTTCTGCAGCCAGCATGTCTTTTATCAGCTGAAGTTAACGCCAAAAGAGATTAGCAGAAAAGCCTGATAAGACTGTTTTCTCTTCAATGAGCTTCTAATGGTGTATACAGATGGCAGGGTTTAAAGAATGAAACCAGCACGTACTGTACTTGGGCTGGTAACACACAACAGATTCTCCTACACTTCGAGCTTTGCTGACCCTTGCTTTCTTCAACCTAGCCACTCATAAGGTAAATTAAATTGCTTTTTCAGTTTTTATTTCAGCTCCAACCACTTTTTATTATTTACATCTGGTGGTCCCTTTATTTATGTTCCTTTCCACTTCCTTACAACACTCCTTTACTCAGAGGACTGCAATGCATTATGGTTCTTCATTCTCAGCAGGAGAACACTACACTGTCTTCAAACAAATAATTAAGGGGAAGGTTAAAGGGGTTCACCTAAAGGTCATATCTTTAGAAACTGGTCAGAATGTATACATTAATTTAAAAGGAGGGGAGGCATCCTCTCAAGTTTTTTTTAAAAGGGAGTTTATGCAACACTCAGACAATTCATAATCCTTCGGCCAAAGGAACACAAAACTAGCTTTTATGAACATAATTAAAAATGTATATTCTGTAGCTAATGTCCATTAAATCAACAAGTTGTCAGGACAGAAACTTCAGGGGGATGATTTGAAAGTCCAGTAAACGCTTCTACATTCTTTGTATATGGAAGAATTTTGTGTGAGTGTATAAATCTTTAAGAGAACTAGCTCAAGAGACATCTGAGATACTAATTGAATCAATAGACAGTTTGTGAAAAAAACAAAGACCCAAGCCAGTGATTTTCAAATTTGAGGGATCCCCTCATGGAGGGGGATTTTATGGAAGGAGGGCACAAAGTTCCAGGAAAGGAAATTCAGAACAAGAGGCAATTCTCTTCCAACAAGGCAATTCTCTTTAACCAAGAGAAGTTAAATGTTGCAGTATGGTACACTAAGAACAGAATTCGTCAACAGGCAGGGAGCACACAGAAGAATCTGGAAACAACTGCTCTTCCTTTTCGTCCTGGCTGGCTGGCTGGCTGGCTGTAGGAAAAACATTCGCTACTAATTTTGATATCTCTTACAATGCCAGTGTGGGAAGAGTGCTCAGCTTCATTAATTCCAAGGTACATCGCAGCATTGTTGTGAACCTTCCTTTCATACAGTGAGCTCAAGGTGGTGCACATGGCTCTCCTCTCCACTTTATCCTTAAAACAACCCTATGAAATAGGTTTGACCAAAAGATGGTAGCAGGCCTCATAAATTTCATAGTTAGTGGGGTCTACACCTTGACCCTCCAATATGCTAAATGAGATTCTGCATCAGGGATGTAGATGTGACACTTTGTGTGTTCAGCTCTGTCCCTGCCCACTCCCTACTCACATCTTCCCAAATCTCATGGGATGGCACTATGGCTGTTTATTGCCTGAGGAAGGGAGGGAGGTGATCAAGCAGTGCTGACTGTGGCTTGTCCCTGCTGCGGTGCTCCAGAAAGAGAAATTATACCACTCTCCTGGACGGAAAATTAGTTCAGTTTTCCTTCCTACGGCTGGAGAACTGCAGCTGACAAGGGAAACAATCTGTGTTACTTTGTTGCCTTTTCCCCTCCTCTCTATCTTTTCCCCAGTCACTGAAAGGCCTCAACAGCGCCAAGATGCCTGTGGAGCGGTAGGATGGTACGGAAAGGGCTAATGAATAGCCCCTTGCACTATGTCCAAAGCAAGGCATATCCATGTGTATCCCACCAGCAGGATTCCAGCCCCTAGCTACTACACTTGTTTTCAAAGATCTGAGAGCTTACAGGGCAAAGAAATGATTGCTAGATTGTGTGGGTTTGCATATTACTGTTGTTGTTGTTGTTGTTGTGCCTTTTTCCCAATCTGGGATTCTAAATGGCTTAAAACAAATTAGAAAACATATAGGTAAAAATTCACAAAATACAGAAGTTAAAAAGGCATTAAATGTTAAAAAAAAAAAGAATAAAATGTACAGCCATCACACATTCACATACTCCAAAATTAATTTCAGAAAAGTAAGAACCAAGAAATTTGAACCACGAACCAAGAAGTGAATGCTCTAAAAAGTAGTTAAGTTGAAAAATTATTTGGTTTAGCTGGCTAATTAAAATCAATTAAGTTATGAATTAAGTTGGGTATTTGCTACCAAAAGGGGGAAATCAATTAAATTTATTTTTATCTAAAGCAATTGGCCTAAGTTGGAATTTGAGCAGTGTTCACAACTAATTAAAATGAATTATGTTATGAATAAATTGGAAATTTTCTAATGAAAAAAGGCCACATAATTAATTTAGGTTAGATTTTCACCATTAGTGTTTCTCCAGAATCTAATAATAATAATAATAATAATAATAATAATAATAATAATAATAATAATAGAAGAAGAAGAAGAGGATTCAGTAGAAGTAGGAGTAGTTTGAGATTCAACAGTTTAAAAAGTTAAAACAAATATTGTTAATCATTTGCAGCATACAAAAGTTGAAAAGCAATTATACTATCATAAAATCTGAAGCCAGTTAAAACAAATTAAAACCACCAAAGCAACAAATAGAAGTCATTATACAAGGCCTATTTCCTCTGAATAATTAATTGTCAAATGCATGCTGGAATAAAAGGTTTTACCTGCTTGCAGAAAGATAACAAAGACAGCATAAGACTAGCCTCTATGGAAAAGGAGTTCCAGAGCCTGGGAGCAGCCACTGAGAAGATCCTCTCCTCTCTTCCCACCAAGTATACCTCTGAGAGTGGTGGAACAGACAGCAGGACCTCTCCAGAAGATCTCAAAACACAGGCAGGTTCATATGGCAATTCTTTAAATAACCTGGACAATGTTTATAGGGTTTTACAGGTCATCATTAGCACTTTGATTTCTGCACAGAAACAGTGCTGAAGGGCTAACAAATTCTATGTAACCCAGTTGGTAGTTCATCCAAATCTCTTTTGTACTTTTGCAAAATGACTTTTTGTTTTTTTGTCAGAACTTCACTTTGGGAATTACAAGATTTAAGCAACAAGACTCAAGAGTTGCTTGACTTGCATAAATTAGGTTAATTAAAGGCCTTTTGTCACCCTGACAGTCCCTTTCCATGCTGGTAGTCTGTGTGCTTCAGGATGTAAGAAGCCTCTTATTGATGGTAGCATTGCTACTGATAGCGTCTCCCAAATCAGACTGGCTTTTGCTGACTAAATGTGCCAAAGAGCTACCAAACAGCAGCACTAGTGGGGATGACACTAGCACCGGATCTCTCAGAGACAATGGAAGTGGAATTTTAACACTTGTTAGTACTCTGCAGAAGAAGGTAATGATAAATCACTCCTGAATGCATTTTACTTGAGAACCTGACAATGATTATAGAATTCAAAATGAAGCAATTCACAATGCTGGAAGAAAAAACTTCTGGAGGAGAAGGCACTCAACTAGGAAGGAACGGAGGACAAGTACAAATAGCACTGTGTCTGATGATACAACTTGAACTCAAGCTGAAAGGACATTCAGCTGCTGCTGACAGACTCAAGAGGCAAAAGAAAAATCCAAGGCTATACAACACATATAATAGGAATAAAAAATGTGAGAAGCATGAATCAGGGGAAACAAGAAATCATAAAACAAAAAATGGAACTCATTAACATAATATTTGGTGAGAATAAACTAAAAGAACAGGTTGCTTACCTGTAACTGTGGTTCTTCGAGTGGTCATCTGTGCCATCATACACTAGGAGCTTTAGCGCCTGCGCGGTAGCGTTCGGAAACTTCTAGAGCTTGTTCGCTTGGCGGGAACCCCTCCCCCACGCCGGTACTGCGCATGCTCCTCCCGCCGAGCAACGGTCTCTCCTCAGTTCTGTCGTCCGCCGTAGAACCTACAGGGACCTGAGAAAGAGGGGAGGAAGGGCGGGTGTGTATGATGGCACAGATGACCACTCGAAGAACCACAGTTACAGGTAAGCAACCTGTTCTTCTTCTTCGTGGTCTCTGTGCCTTCATACACTAGGAGACTGTGTAGCTTACCGGTCGGACGGCGGGTCAGGTCCTACAGCACGGAAGCCAACACCTCACGTCCAAACCGGGCATCTCTGCGCGACCGGCAGTCGAGCCTGTAGTGGCGCACGAAGGTCGATGGTTGGGACCAGGTCGCCACACGGCAGAGTTCATGCAGGTCAACTCCTCGCAGGAGGGCCGCAGAAGTAGCCACCGCTCTGGTGGAGTGGGCTCGAAGCAGGACTGGCGGAGGCTTCCTCGCGAGCTCATACGCCAGTTGAATAGTCCTCACCACCCATTTGGAGAAGCGCTGGGTGGACACTTTGAGGCCCTTCCGACGTCGCCCATAGCAAACGAAGAGATGCGGCGTCTGTCGGAAGGAAGCAGTCCTGTCCATGTAGAAGGCCACGGCCCGACGCACGTCCAGGGAGTGGAGAGACCGCTCCAACGGTGTCGTCGGGTTCGGGAAGAAGGCAGGCAGGATGATGTCCTGGTTGAGATGGAAACTGGACACCACCTTAGGCAGGAACGAGATGTCAGGTCTCAGGACCACCTTGTCTCTGTGGAAGACCGTGAAGGGCTCATCGGATCGAAGAGCTGTGATCTCACCCGCTCGCCTCGCTGAGGTCACCGCTACCAAGAAGGCAGTTTTCATGGTCAGGAGCCTATCATCCGAGGTCGCCATCGGCTCGAAGGGCGGCTTTGTCAGCTGCGAGAGCACCAGCGAGAGGGACCACGGTGGTAGCGGCGGCGATACCGGTGGGTAGAGATGATGAAGTCCTTTCAGGAACCGCTTAACGGTATCGTTCCTGAAGAAGGCCGAGGCAGCCGACCGTGGCGGTTGGTATGCCACGATCGCGGAGAGATACACCTTCAGGGATGGAAACGCCAGCCCCTGTTGCCGGAGGTGCAGGAGGAAATGCAGGACAGTAGAGAGCCCCGCGGGCGATACCGGCTCACTCCTCTCGTTAGCAAAGGTCAGGAAGCGTCGCCACTTGTATTGATAGTTGCGACGGGTGGATTCCTTCCTGGCCGCGACGAGGACGGTACCGAGCACGGGATCGTCTAGTGCGATATCCTCCAGGCATGGAGGGCCAGGCGTGGCAGGTCCGGATGGAGGACTCGGCCGCCGGAGTGGGAGAGCAGGTCCGGTGTCGGTGGCAACCGGAGCAGGTCGTCTCGTGTGGCTTGTAGCAGGGGTGCGAACCAATGTTGCCTCGGCCAGTACGGGGCTACCAGGATCGCGTCGGCTCGGTCGGCGAGGATCTTCGATATCGTCCGGCCGAGCAGCGGGAACGGCGGGAACGCGTAGAGGAGTTCCCCGGTCCATGGAAACTGGAAGCGTCCCCGATGGAGGCACGATCGTGGCCCGCTCTGGAACAGAATCGGCGACACTTCGCGTTTTCCCTGGTCGCGAAGAGGTCGATCGATGGTTCGCCCCAGCGGTCCCGAATCAGTCTGAACGCCTCTCCGGAGAGAGACCATTCGTGATGGGATGAGGTGTCCCTGCTGAGGGCGTCTGCCGTGGTGTTCTCCTGCCCGGCCAGGTGAACTGCCACGGGATGCGTATGCAGGCGAATGCACCATTCCCACAAGTCGAGTGCAATGTTGAGCAGGGTTGTGGAGTGAGTCCCTCCTTGTCTGTTGATGTAACAGACGGCGGTGGTATTGTCCGTCAGAACCAGGACCGTCCGCCCCGCTACGACGTGGCGGAATGCCCGTAGCGCTTTCAAGACGGCGAGCAGCTCCAGCGCGTTGATATGGAGAGCGGTCTCGTCGTCGGTCCATCTGTCGCGGACTCTGAGATCGCCGCAGTGGGCACCCCATCCATACAGGGAGGCGTCGGTCGTTACCATCACCTTCGGTGTCGGCTGTTGGAAAGGCATCCCTGACATGAGATTGCGTCGCGACTGCCACCATCGGAGGGATGAGCGGACGTCTCCCGGCAGCTGCAGTCGGAGTGTCTGTTCGTCTCGCAGGGGGTCGAATATGCGGACGAACCAGTGTTGAAGAGGTCTCGCTCTCAGCCTGGCGAGATATGTCACAGCGGTCGTCGCAGCCATGTAGCCCAAGAGCTGCTGGACGCTTCTCGCAGATAACGTCGGGGCCGTACGAGCGTGAGCGGCGGCCCGGATCAGGGTTTGGGCTCGAGACTCTGGTAGGTACGCCCTGGCGGAGGTCGAGTCGAGCGTCGCCCCGATGAAGTCCAAGATCCTCGCCGGCTCGAGGTGGGACTTCTTCGGATTCACCCGTAGACCAAGGCGGGTCAGGAGTGACAACGTCATGTGGACGTCGTGGTAAAGTCTCTGTTTGCAGGACGCCACCAACAGCCAATCGTCGAGGTAAGGGAAGACAGAAGCACCCTTCGTCCGCAGGAAGGATACCACCGGGGCCATGCACTTGGTGAAGACCCTTGGGGCAGTCGAGAGTCCGAACGGCAGCACCTTGTACTGGTAACAGGTGTCGTCGACTGCGAAGCGGAGGTACCGTCTGTGCTGCGGGCGAATGGCGATATGGAAGTATGCGTCTCGGAGATCGATGGAGGCGAACCAGTCCCCTCGATGTAGGAAGGGCAGGATCGACGGTATCGTGACCATCTTGAACCTTTTGGGGCGGATGTAGTAGTTCACCCCTCTGAGGTCTAGGATCGGCCGGAGGGTACCGTCGGCTTTCGGTACCGTGAAGTACCTGGAGAAGAAGCCGGTGGTCTTGGCTTCTTGCGGGAGCTGCTCGATCGCCCCTTTCTGGAGGAGGGATTGGATCTCTTCCAGGAGGGCCGGACTCGACGGCGTGGAATAGTAAACGCCTCGAGGAGGAATATCGAGAAACTCGATGGCGTAGCCAAGACGGACGATGGAAAGCACCCCAAGAGTCCGTAGTGACACACTGCCACTCCGCGAGATGTCGAGCCAGAGTCGGTCGGTCTCCGAGCGCTGATGGTAGGCTGAAGAGTGGGTATTGATAGGTCCTGCCAGGCACGTCAAAACCGAGACTTTGTCTCGGAGGAGGACTTCTTGGACAAAGCCGGGCGTCGTCTAATCGTGCGTCTGGCCGATGAGCCGGAGGACGGTCTCGACTGTCCAGACTGGGCCGAACGCTGGAACGACGAGGTGGAAGATCGTCGCCAGGATGGGCGGAAGGTGGAGGCCCTGCGGGCTTGCGTGGCCGGCTGTAGCCCGATCTTCTTGGCGGTCAGCCTCGCCTTAACGAGATTGTCCAAAGCTTCGTCTGTGGACGAATTGAATAGGCCCTCACCGTCGAAGGGGAGATCTTCAATCCTCCTTCTGGTGTCCTCCTGGATGTCGGCCGGCCGCAGCCAAGCATGGCGGCGCAGGCCGATGGATCCCGCCATGACCCGGGAGGCAATCTCCACTGCGTGCCTGGAGGAGGCCATCTGCTGCCGAGCGATGGAGATGGCCTCGTTGAAGATCACGGAGGAGGCTTGGCGGATGTCCTCCGGTACTGCCTCCATCGCCGGTTGCAGGCGATCGAGCACCTTTTTCAGGTATGCCGCGAGGCAAGCCTGAGTGTTGGACAGCCTGATCTGCAAGGAGGCGGCGGAATAGAACCTTCTTGCATAGGCGTCCAACTTCCTGCCCTCTTTGTCCGGCGGGGTGGTGTGTTGCCTGCCGGAGCCTTTCGTCTGTGCCGACTCGACCACCACAGAGTTCGGTGCAGGGTGATTAAAGAGATAACCGGCGTTATCCTTCTGCACCCTGTAGAGGTGTTCCAACCGCTGCGGTATCGGCTGAGCCGAGGCCGGCCTATCCCAGGCGGCCTTCACCAGTCTGGATACCCGGGGCAGGAGAGGCAGCGGGGCCGTGGCAGGTTCCTTCCCTTCAAAGACGGAGAAGACTGGATCGTCGTCCTCCGGCTCCGCATCGGCGATCTTCAGGCCGAGGGTAGTAGCCATGCGGAGCAGCATCGCAGAGAACTGGTGGACGTCCTCTGGAGCAGAATCTGGGATCGGGTCCCCGAATCCCAGCGGAGGAGACTCCTGGGAGGCCGCCTCAGACACCTCTGATTCCGCACTCGAGTCGTACGACTCTGAGGTCGGTGAGTCCTCTCGCCGCTCACTTGCCGGCTCCTTCGTAGTCGCCACAGGTGTTGCCTTCCTAGGCTTCTCTGCAGCCGGGGGGGTGGTAGTAGCAGCGTCCCGCTTGGGCTGGCTGACTACTGACTTCACCTTCTTAGTGGTGACAGGGGTAGTCTGGCAGGCTGACGTTGTCGTAGCCCGCTCAGTCACCACCGACTCCGTAGGGCGCGTCGCCGTTGCCGTGACCCTAGGAGGTGGCGATATCGCCCGATACCGAGGTGAAGGCTCCCTCGCCCTATGATATCGAGGAGAGGGAGAGCGGCTGAAGGAGCGGCGGTCCGACGGAGATCGGCTTCGGCGTCGACGGTACCGAGCCTCGTCCCCTCTAGGCGAGCGCGATTCGCGCTGTCGACGAGGTGACCGGGACCTCCGGAAGGTCTCCCAGTGACTCGGGCCACGATGGTACCGATCCCGGTACGATGGCGAATGTGACCGATCAGAGGCCGGGCGCTCTCTCCATTCAGATTCCCTTGCGTACCTGGCCACGTAGGACGCCGAGGTGTATCTGGAGACAGACGAGCGAGGTTGTTCCTCTCTTGTCTCCCTAGGAGGCGGCGAGGCCACCGGACGCTCGGAAGAGCGGGACCGGGACTGGAAGGAGGTCGAACGCCGCTCCGGAGAAGCAGAGGGCTCTCTCTGCTGCAGGTCGGCCGACCTGCAACGGCTAGGAGGGCGGTGGCGCTCCTCCACCAGGGTTGGAGGGTGTGCCACAGGCGAGTCCGGGCGCTGTTGGGGAACGTCCTCGATCTCATCATCCGAGAGATCGACGGACTCGCCTCGCCCTTTGGAAGGCTGCTGAGTAGGAGTAGGAGTAGGAGGTTGAACGTTCCCAGCCGGGGAGCGCTTCTTCTCCTTCTTCTTCTTCTTCTTCTCCTTCTCCTTGCCTCCGTCCGGAGCAGGGCGCTTTTTAGCAGGCGTCTCCGTCAGGGGAGCCTCAGCCTTCCTCGCCGTCGAGGATCCTTTCGCTGACTTGGCAGCCGCCGACAGCTTCGGGATCCTCGGTAACGCCGAGATCGGCGTTTTCGCCGGTACCGAGCCCGATACCGATGAGGTGGACGGAACGGCAGCCACCGATACCGTCGATGGCGTGGTCGTCTTCTTGTCGGCCATCTTGGAAGTGGAGGTCTCGTCTATCGCCCGCAGAGACTGTTCCCAACAATAAGACTTAAGTCTCGCGGACCGGTTGCGGAGAGTTTGGGGAGTAAATCCCGGCAAATTGGGCAAGTCCGAATGTTGTGGGACTCACCCAAACAGAAGAGACACTCCTTGTGGCCGTCGTTGAGGGCAACTTTGCGCCCGCAGGACACGCACTTCTTGAAGAGCGCGGACATAAGACGAAGAACGCCAAACTGCGAAAATCCGAAAAGACCAAAAGCCGAAGGGGGAGTCCGAAAGAGAGGTCAGAGACAGTCCAAAATCCGTAAAACCGTGAAAACAGCAAGCCAAGCACAAAAGTGAGAGGAACAAACCAAAGAACCTTCCGTACGCGACGGCGGACGAGAAAGAACTGAGGAGAGACCGTTGCTCGGCGGGAGGAGCATGCGCAGTACCGGCGTGGGGGAGGGGTTCCCGCCAAGCGAACAAGCTCTAGAAGTTTCCGAACGCTACCGCGCAGGCGCTAAAGCTCCTAGTGTATGAAGGCACAGAGACCACGAAGAAATCATAAAACAAAAAATGGAACTCATTAACATAATATTTGGTGAGAATAAACTAAAATGGAGAGGAATTAGATATTTCCAATCAGATAGCTACATAATGTTTCACTGTGTAAATGAAAATCTAAGAAGGAAGGAGGTAGCATTAACAGAGAGGTGAGAAGTAGCAAAAGCAGTCAGGTAAGATAATGCAAAGCCTGATAAGAAAACCTATCAATGGATTTTACCAAAACCTTCCCACACACATCGTTTTAATTCATTTTAAACTATTCTAACACTTTTAATCTGTCTTCAAATTTGTTTAATAAATTTTTATATTTTCAAAATTATTCTAAGTATTTATACTATTTTAATTTAATAAATGAAAATCATTTAAAAGACCATGTACAGAAGATATATGCACTACTTAATCTAACTGACAGCCAGAGCACTGGACCGAAACCAGGGACAATGTCAAGAAAGAGTGCAAACAAAGACTATCTGTAACTAGAAAGAGAGAAAGCCTTCACAAGGACAGCTGAGAAGGAAAAGTAATCCTTCAAACTGTTAATATGTGAGAAGCAAAAGTAAAAGATGACAGAACCAGGGTCAGAATCCAGAATACAACTGTTCACTGACTTGTGCCCAGAGGTAAAGACAACTATTATAATAATCAATGAAAAAAAAAGGAAGAACCTTCTACAAAATCTGAGAAATTAAAAGCAAATTCAAATCAAAACTAAGGAACCTATATGACCAATGCAGAATGAAGATAAACCACAAAGACAGTGGAAACAATACACTGAAGAACTATATTTAAAAAAAAAAAGCAATGGTGACCAATTCATTAATGGAAAAATCTTTTGTCCAATTCCTTGAAGGAGGAACCTTTTAGAAAATGAAGTGGAAGAGGCTCTGAAAACACTCAGAAGGTAATAAATTGGCAATAAATGACCAAGACCAGATGGGATACCAGTAGAACTGTTTCAAGTTGTGAAGACAAAATCCATCCAAATGCTAATAAAAATCTGCTAACTAACAGGGAAAACAAAACAATGTCTCACATACTGTCGCAGGCCATTGCCTCACTACACTGTTATAGCGCTATTATTCCACTTTCAACATCCTGTGGAATTCTGGGGTTTATAGTTTATAAACATATGTTACAAACACATGCTGGATGATGGAGCACACCAAATAATTTCAGAAGAAAGTGAGCATGTGCTTCTTAGATTATAGTATATGGTTGTGTAGATCATGAGAAATTATTCTTTGGCCAAAAAGACACAGGTTTGCCACATCTTTTAATCTGTAACCCATACTTGGGGACAAAAGGACTGAGAAACAGAATGGTTTCCCAATAGCAAATTAATCAGACAAGTCTGCATTTTATCATGCTTTCTATTTACTATATATGCAGAACATATCATACAGAAAATGGGCTTAGATTCCAAGGAAGAAGTTATGAAAAATTGGGTGGGAGGGCTTCTAGTTTAAGATACGTAGATTACACCATATTACTAACAAAAAATAGCAAAGAGTTGGAAAAACTGAGGAAATGTAAGGAAGGAAATACAAAAGCAGAGTTACAAGTGAAAACTAAATAATGTATACAGGTGATACATGTAACATTAAACTGGATGATTAAGATTTTGAAAGAGTTAAAGATATTTATATCTTGGCTCAGTCATTAATCAAAATAGAGAAAGCAGTCAAGAAATCAGAAGAAGGCTTCTAAGATCCTTAGAAAGGCAGATGTGAAAGAACTAACTATGATCCTCAAGTGTGATGATATATTATTAAATATCAAAGTCAGAGTCATTCATGCCATAGTATTTCTGGTTTCTGTGAAAGCCAGTCAGTGAAAAAGCTGATATGATGACAAACAACTCACCTGAAATGGGTTGCTGGGGAAGAGTCCTATGGATATCATGGAATGCCAAAATGACATATAAATGGGTCTGAGAGCAAATCAAGACTGAACTCTCACAAGAAGCTATAATGAGTAAACTGAGACTATTGTACTTTGGATATACCATGATTAAATGTAAAATATGTTAACATTCACTAAAGTGGAAGGTGGTAAGGAAAATGGAAGATCACATCATAGATGAATTGATTCAATCAAGGAAGCCATTGCCTTGAGTTTATAAAACCTGAGCCCAGCTGTTGAAGACCAGGGCTCATGGAAATCTCTCATTCATAGAGTTTCCATAGGTCAAATCCAATTCGAGTACAAAAAAACAACAAAGGGCTTTTGAAGTTAGTAATTTAAGTAACTCCTGTTACATTTTGAAAAATAGTAAAAGCAGTGAAAAAATTGTAATTCTAAAAGCAAATCTTTTTATATGTATATAATCTGAAGCACTACAGAAACATGTAGAAACACTAAAGGCTAAAAATATTTGGAAAGCTGTATCTTTCAGATAAGGCATTTTTGTAAAGTAGAGGAGAAAGTTGTCTAAATTACATTTACAACACAGAGACATTTTGTAAATATAAATTAGACATCTTTCATCTCTAGATTACAAATCTGCCTTGTCTGAAAGACACACCTCTCCAAATATTGTGAGTCTCAATAATTCAGTTCTGCAAACTAGCATGTTTTAAGTTTCATCAACATTAAGATAAATATTGAGAATATTGAGTTTTATATCAACCTATTAATGTCTATTTAATTTTAAGCTATCGTAGAAAAATTAGGAATCATCATGAACTTAATTTATTAAGTCATAATACAGGTGGCCATGAACTGAAAAAATTAAATTATCACAAATTTGATTCTGAAGTATGTTTATTCGATGTAAAATGAAATACACTTAGATTAATGCCCTAGGACTTAAGAGGTACAGGATCAAGTCTCTATCAAGTCAAGAAACTCATTTTGGACTATTTACTGCCTCTCTGCTTGCTTGCTTGCTTGAATTTATTTAATTTATATCTTGCCTTTCTCCTAATATCTAGCAATCACAAGATTGCTATGAGGATGTAGTGGGGAGAAGAGTCTTGTATCCCCATTTGAATTCATTGGAGGAAAAGTGGAGTCTAAATGCAAATAATAAATAGATATTTTTCTCCAAAGAAGGAATTTTTCTCCCACAGAGCAACTTATGGAGGATTTCAGAGCAGTGATAATAGATGTTTGGTCATCTCTGTTCAAAACAGGAGTAAAAACAGATACAGTTAAAAAACTATGCATGCATGTGTGCTAATTATTAATTATTAATTTTAGCATAAGGTGTTCTAATAAACACAATGATCAAAGTAATTTTTTTTAAATCTTAGTTCACAATTAGAGTATGTCAGTTTAGTCAATTCCATATTTAAAAGATTTAATGCAATGAGTAATAAGGGCAGCTTGGAAGAGGGAAAGTCTTCTTTGCATCCAGAAGATCCTGCTATGTTCTTTGCTACAGACTACATAGAGATTTCTCAGCTGTTCCAGGAAACTGGTTAGGGACCAAAGCACTGTCAAAAAGCAGAAATTGTCAAAATGTGGAACCCAGTAAGAACATTGTATTATAAGCACAAATACTGTATAAGAGGTGCACTGTGTACAGTTTGTAAGAGATGCACCATGAATTGACTCTGCACCATCTTTTTGTTCATTCTGTGTACAGACTGTACGAGAGACACAAAGAGACTGAATAAAAAGATGGCAGCAAATTGATCTGTGCATCTCTTAAAAATGTATGCAGTGTGTCTCTTATACTGTATTTGTGACCACACACTTATTCTACTCTCAGTCAACCACTGAAGCCAGCTACCTCCACTTTAGTGGAGAGTCAGGAGAGCAGTAAACAAGTGTCCAGCTATTTTTGAATGTCTGGACACAGAACAATGGCATCATCTGCAAGGATATCCAGAAGATCCCTGAGGTAATTTAAGATGCCTACTGCTCTGTGGCACAATTTTTTTAAACAAGCATAGTTGCTGGGTCCCAGGAACCCATCTAACATTTAACACACGTGTACATACTTGGGTCTGAAAATGGAAGTATCTGAAAAGCTTTCTCTTCCTCCTTGATAAATCCTCCTTTTCTTCCGTCCTCTTGGATTTCAGAAAGAATAGTGAGAGAAATATTAGAACTATCCATTTCTGACATTCCTTTCAAAGCACTGCATTTCAGCAGATTTTCTTATAAATACCTTAATGATTCTCAGTTAACACTATGCAACAGCAAGTGATAGCCAACATCTCAAGTGGAGAAAATATTCTCTTTACTACAATCACTACCTTCTCCATCAATTTCGCCAGTTTGATTAATACTTTACATGTGCAGAAGATGTTTTTTATGGTGTACCACTGCATAATTCTAATTCTTAGACCAAGAGATGTCTGGAACAGTAATTTCATGAGACTTCCTGTTCAGTGAGAAGGTTCTCATTTCTCTACAACCAGAATCTGGATAAGTTGACTGTCATTTTGTCCTCCTTATGAAGGTAAGCATGCCATATTTCCAACCAAAATAAACTATCTATATAGAGGAAATACGTGTATTCACTGACAATAAATTGGCTGCAATTATTTCCACTCATTTGCTAAAAGCTCTTGGAAACATGGGAACACTAAAAATAATAGCAAGGCTAAAGTGCTAGGTCCTAGGATGGGATGCTTAAACCTGGCATTTACTGAAGGTTTTTCTGTGAGAACTGAAATATGGATAATGTGGGCTCCAAAAAAGGTCTTAGAAACCACAATAATAAGAATGCCAAGCTGTTTGCCAACTGGACGTAGAGAAAAAAAATTCCTCTATAAGAAAAGAGTAGGATCTCTCATCCCATTTCCCACAATGTACGGGAAAATTTTTTTCTCTTATTTATTAAAAACTGAAATAAGATCAATAAGTATTTTGTTCATAAAAGTTCAAAGACTTATTATTTTCAGCCATTATCATGGTCAGAGACTATTTAGTAACTTAGAAGTGAAATTTTCTGAATTCCTTCTCCATTGTTCTCTAGTTTTTATTCAGTTGGAACCTTTGGAGATATTCATTTTTCTAGCTCTAAAAATAAAACAGTTTGTGAAAAAGAGGGAAGGAAAAAGATTATTTTTTGTTCATGAACAGTAGTGTGTGAAAATGGTGATAATTCATTCACAATATGTAGGAAACATTTTTCCTCAGGTTTTGTTCCAGCTCACTGTATGGCACTGACATTTTCAGTAGAGGGCTGGCATGCTTTAAGCATGCAAAACAAATCCAAATTTGTTCACTTTTAATGGAAAAATTAATCTTTGGCCAAATGACATTTCAGAATTTGGAATGTATATATGACATGGGTCCTGCTAAGAAATTAAATCATTTTCAAATTGAATAGAATCAATTTTTATTTAAAAGTCATCTTATTTATCATCAAACCACTTAAATATAAAATATTATATGGTCATAGTTCATGAGAAAAGTGCTGTAGTGTTATATATTAAAAGTGTTATAAACTATCTATGGAAAAAAAATCCAGCTTCCATGGGATCCATCTAGAAAAGCTCATGCCTCAACCCCGTATGTTGTGAAAGACCCAAGAAGATACCTGTATAAACATAAATTACTTTGTCACTTATGTGCTTATAAACACAGGTTCCCTAACTTAAATAAACCAAGTTTATTGTAGGGCTACAACTCTACACACAACTAGTAGGGAATAAGCCCTACTGAACACAGTGGGATTTATTCCTCAGTGAACGTGTATGGAATTGTGCTTTAAATGAATGAGGATGCAGAATACGGACAATAATTAACTTGGACATCATACATGAACTTCAGATACATATGTATGACTGCATACTAGGTGAGTGAAGGCCATGTCCTCTCTCTTTCGTTACATATGTCTGGCTTAAAGCCACATGCCTACACTTTTTATGCTAGAAGGCAACCTATGGACTAATTTGCATACTCATAATATTAGATAAGTGCATATTCTTCTATCTTCGTAACAAAAGTATCTAGAAGGTCCATTTCACATGGCTCACATTATTTAAATGGTTTTACTCAATGCACAGTTCAAATTATGTCAGAGATCAAGGAAATATATCTCACAAACTATAACAAGAATAGCTGAGGACCTTCTATACTTCGTAAGTGCTTTATCTCCATTTGGGGCAAAGCAGTAGAGGTAAAGTGGGTGCTAATCAATCAAAACTTGATAACACAGTTATTGAGACTGATGCACTTAATGCTGAAAAGACAGAATTCCACCATCAATAACAAAATCATGTCCAGCAGAGAAAACACAAATATTCTGCAAAGAAACACGAGAGAGGCCTAATGTCTCATAAAGAGTCTGAGACACTAGAATGTTGTAAGTTTATTTCAGCAATTTGCTCAGGCTTCATTCTTGTAATTTTGCAGCAAAATTGCAGGACCCAAGCATGAGAGAACAAGACAAAGCTACATTTTACCAGGGCCCAGCAATCAACGGGGACTGAATCCAGGCTGCAATCCCATCACAATGAAGGATTATTTGTACGATATCTGTGCTTGAGAATGTCTATGGAGACACATATAAAACAAGTTTTGCAGGACTTTTCCTCTTGACTGAAGTTATGTTTAAAAAATAGTAAAAATGGTAGACAAGATCCAGTGTGGGCCATGATGAAGTTTCATATAAAAACTATTTCATAGTTTGTGGTCTTTTGATGCATAGTATGATATTATAGTATGGGGATGGAAATGACCCTGGCTTAAATGTTTATAATGCAATGAAAATGATTGTATTGGGACTCCGTGAAGCACTCTTCCCATGTTACCTGTTAAGAAATTGTTTCACTAGTTTTGGAACACTATAATGTTTGCACATTTCTGGGTGTATATGTGTTCATATATTGTGAACACTAAATAGCATGGCAATACTGAAAATTTGGCTGAAATCAACATTCCAGTTCAAAAACAGGAATTCTGAATTTGCACATTTGAATTTCCATCAGCAAAAGCAAAATGTGGAAATAAAAGTGCATGTTTTCTGCTCAGAGTTAATTTTTTTCTGTTCTGTTCCCCCACCCCCAATAATCTCCATCATATTGTCTAGCAGTGCTCACTCATAACACCAAATCAAGTGGTTCCCAGTGACCTTTGCCAACATATATACTAGAAAGCCATGAGATGGAGCCAAACTATAGTGTAATCACTGGAGACAGATGAAAGTATTCCTAGTGAGCAGTACAGGCCAATCTATATTTATTTGAAGTAAATGCTACCGTTCAGTAGAATGTAATTCCAAGGAAGTATGCAATATATTGCATCTTTAGTATCTTGGATTTATCAGGAACACATATGATGACAAATACAACATTTACATAAATTTAAAAACATCTTAAAACAAAGCCTGGTTCATAACTTGCACAACTATGACAAGCTTTGGAATCCTGACAGCTGCTTAAAATTATAGGGAGTTGTATTTTCTCATTTTTCTCTATTTAAAATATAACACTGTAATCCTAGTTATATTTACTCATAAGTAAGCATCACTGAGCTCAATAGTGCTTATTCCCTGGAAAATGATTTAACGTTGCATTTTAAGATAGTTTTATGATTGAATGGTACCAGCCAGTCCATTTTGCATTAAAATATAATAGATAATGGAGTAATCTGTTATCCAGGATTATAAATATACTATGAATCTCAACAGTGAATAAATAACCAGCTACAGAAATAAATAAAGCTACTAATATTAAGAGTAATAAAAATTGCTGCTGCACAAAGGCATTGATAGATACTGATTTTCATTATAAGCTTTCAAAAAATTTTAACCTATGCAGAAAATTATTATTATTTTATTTCCCCTGGAATGTGGATGGCTATAAACACTATTCTGTGAATGTAATCACATCTGATGCCACATAACAAAACATCTCAGCAGGTCATGATTTCTAAAGTAATATCTGTTGCCTTTCTATAATGCCATAAGATTATTCATATGCAATTATTTATCATACTGCACCAAAGATCTTTCATAGTTACTTGAAAGCAAGGGAGGAGACAAACAGACAGACTTCCTTAGCTATTCATATCTTTAAGATAAAATGCTAAGTCAATAGACATAGGTTGTAGTATATTGCCTCATCTTGTACTTGATTTATTGCAGATGGGAATCAACTAGAAACTGAATTACTTTGAAAGTTTTATTGCTGATGTTAAAATTCCAGGTCTGTATACATACATTTTATAGATTTACTAAGTACAGTTTTTTGTAAACGTGAAACCTTTTTATTTTGAGATTATATTAACTGGAATAACTAGTCTATGCATAAAACAGACACTTTTCAGATTATTCTTAAACTAACCACTCAACAATTTTTGTTGTCAGACCTTTTGACTTATTTAGATAAATTATTAGCTGTTACTTCAACCAATTCATATTAGATTTTATATAATTAGTTACAAAGAGATGTTTATCTGCAACGCTGATGTCAGTTTGCTTTTTGATCTTCACGACATTGTTTTGATGAAATTTACAGCTTATTCAGAAGAAATTAATCTTATTATAATTTTTCCTAATGTAGAAGAATGTTTTAAAAATAACTTGTTAGAAACATATGATGAGCTCAATCTGTACTTACATGTCCTTTACTATGGGTATCTCTGATTAGCTTGTCATCTACCTTGAAGAAGATGTAGCCCGATTCTCCTATGCTATAGAGCAGGCCAGCTGTTAGCTGTCTGTCAAGCACCTAAAGTGGACAAGTAGTCCAGGAGCAAAAATGTCACTCCTTTGATCTGGCAAGGAGCAGCTGCTGATTTATAGAGTAGGACTTTGTTCTTCCGTTCTATTTTACTTTCTTTCCTAAGGCAGAACCACAAAATCCAGTAGAAAAAAATGTGCCGTCCTCCGCAACATCAACAAGCTCTGACAACTGCAACAGGGTTTTTCTTGGCCCTAACAAAGCTCTCAGGCATCTCCTTTGACGCTCACCTTTTCCTCCTCCCCCTTCTTCTTTTTGCAATGCGGTAGTTATTGTTTAATTCAGCTTCTGTAAATGGAATGGACTGTGGCCAGCAAGCCTGGGGCATAAACACACCTGTATGAAAGAAGCCTTATTGTAGCAACCATCTACAACCAACCTGTACTTGCGCTGCTGGTTCTTGAGTTCAGAAGCTATGTTCCATTTTCCTGACAGCAAATTTTGCCCTAAGTGAACTACTTTTTCATATGTATTGTTCTGTTTTGACCATGCTTGTACATTCTTTCCTACTTATTAGAAATTTCAGATCTCAAGGCAAAGGTATTAAGACAGGGAAATATATATATTTTAGTTACTTGAAAGTTCAGTGGAGTTTAAGAAATTTGTTATGAACATTTCTTATGAACAAGTTTTAATAATCCAGTCCATATAATAATCCATATAATAACATAGCGCTGAAAAACTGACATCTATTGATCCTTAAAGTGTTCATGCTGGTTTAAGGACATGGTGTCATGATAACAGCCACAAGCAGGGAATGACTCTGCACTGCTTTATTAAGGATTATTGGGGGAAAGAACATAATAAGCAGTAGTTGTTTAATGAAATTTTAAAAACAAACAAACCTAAAACTGTGACCTGTCCTGATTCTTTATGGTCAGATGTTTTAAGGAGCAGATCACCTTTTATGAGGTGCTGAGTGATCCTCTCTCCCACAAAAGCTAGAGTTCTATTTTAAGAATTTATTTTCTAGAGATGTTGCTGTTACTATCTTTACTGCCCGGTTGTGATTTTAAAACACTGTACAATAGTTCCTGTTCAGAAGTATGTATTACAGAGCAGATGGGCACAAGCTTCTCTACATTTCTAGTGTAAAGAAAACCTATTTTTTTAAAAAACAAAACAAAAGTTTATGAATAGATGTCTATGGGTACATCGTATTTACACTCTTTTAATACTGCAGTATAAGAAAACAAAGGGAAATGCTTTGGAAGAAGCGATTAGATGAACAGAGAAGTAGCCATAATTATTTACCAGGACAATGAGTTCCACTGGAAGTATGTACATATTTTCTTTTTGAATCTTATTTATTACTGGAAAAAGAAAGCAAAAAAGTAACACAGTCATAACCTAGGGATAAATCCAAAGGATAATTTAGCAGAATTCTCTGATTGGGATTTAGTTTGTAACTGAGTGTACTCCAGCCTTCACAGAATGTAACAGAGGGTGATGTGATTCTTGAAGTTTTATGCAGAGAGACTGCCCCCTCCCTTTTGCTTAACTGAAAAGATAGTTCTGGGTATATGATGTTATTATTAAAATAAATGAGGAAGAACTTGCAGTCACTTGAACAATCTGCATACCTAAGCTCCTCAGAGAGTGTCTGAGATAAAAATGACTAATAAAAGCAAAAATATCAATTAGCATCTGTTTTCTGAATCAGAGCAGAAAGGACTGCAAATGAAAAGAGAAGCACAATTCCAAAAAAGTAATAACATATTAAAACAAACTATTTTAGGAATAATAGTGAAAACTTTAAAAAAGAGAACAAAAATATTCTGGCATCAATCCTTCAAATTTGTCAAACAATTTCTTTATTACCAAGGAGGATAACAGTTTCATTAAACTGTACCTCCAGGAATCTGTCATGCTGAATAGCCAACTGCTTTTGAAATTAAGAGAAGTTTCTGATATCCTGCACACTGAAGGAAGGGTCAAAGGTCAGCTGTATGAACAGAGTAAGTTAGCAATTCCATAGAGTTAGTACAAGACCATTCTGTGATCTTCTTCAGTTCCTGGCCATTATTTTAGTACAAATGTCCTGATCCAACAAGGCAGATCTTTTTGTTGGAGCTGATCTCTGCATGTTCAGCCAATATGTGTATGGTTTAATATTAATTTAATATTAGTGCAGTGGCCCCTACACTTTCATGAGGGTTCAGGGTGCAGAACCCTCGCAAAAGTGGAAATACTTCAAATAACTCCCCTATGATCCTCTTCACATTCCGTTGCCTGTTGGCATAAGAGAGTGGGAGAAAGCGCTCTGGAGGAGAGAAGAAAGGCTTATGCAAGCCTTCCCCCATCCTCTATTCCCTTGTCTTTTGCCTCAGCACATGTATTCAGTGCCAGAGCCAGAGGCAAGGGAATGCGGGGGAAGCTCTGTAGGGCAGAAAGAAAGCTCACATGAGCCTTCCCCCCATTTCCCTTGCCTTTTGCCTTGGCATGCATTCTCAGCCTTGGGGCCAGAGGCAAGGGAATGGAAGGGAGAGCTCCGAATGGGAGAAGGAAGGTTTGCCCATGCCTCTACCCCATTTCTTTGCCTTTTGTCCAGGCGCTTGCCTTCTTTCTCTGTGCCTGGCAAAATAAAAAGGGAATGGAAGGAGGAGATTTGGGGGGAGGCACGTATGTGCCCCGTGAATAATCATTATTTGTTAAGGTCAAACCTGCAAATGTGGAGGGAGGACCGTATATACATTATAATGCTCATTCAGATCCTGTTTAGTTGATTAGATATGGATTTTGAATGGGTTTTCCCTCTTGTAGGTTACTGATTATTTTGAATAATTAATTGGTATCATGGGTAATTTACATTCATAAGTATTCACAGCACAATTTCTATGCATGTTTACTTAGAAGTAAATTGAACTGTATCCCACAAGTAAATGTACATAGGAATGTAGCCATACTCTCTGAAAATTTACACAATTTTAAATATTTACCTTAACAAGGCAATTACAATTAACAACGTATACAAAATTAACTGCAGTGCATTAAAAAGGCAAAGGACAGACCAAGATTTATTTCACTGTTTGTTTTTTGTGCCTAAGAGTATGATCAGTTGATAAAGGGGGAATTTCATTCTCCTTCTCTTGAATTTTCAATAGTTGCTCTGTTCTCTGCTCTTTTCAGTGCAACAATATTATTATCCACAAAATTTTTAGCATCATCGTAATCATAAAAGATATATTTTATATGTTTATAAATAACAAGAGACTTAACAGAATCCAGTAGCACCACATCTGTTTTAATCCAAGTAAATTCTAATCTGACAGTCTAGTCTATGGAACATATCACTGATTTACCTAAAAGATGCAAGAAATACTTCATCTCTTTGAAAATGTGAAACAATGAGACAATGGCCAGTTGAAAGAAGAAAACTAATAAATTTAAACACTATCTAGGCCAGGAGTTGTGGCACATGCTCAGCAGGGGACTTGGCGAGCTGCTGAAGGCTCTCTCAAGAGTGAAATGAATGGGAAGTAGAAACAGTGGTAACATGTGTGCTGGTCAGGGGCTCCCATGCAAGCAGAGGACCTAGGTCACCATCTGCAGGCAGCTGCCTGCCATGCTAGCTTATCTTCTGGGAACAAGCAATCTCTCCTTCCCTCTACTCTCTTACTTGCAGATGAATGCTAGACTTCAGAAATGGGGCACTACACAGAAAATGAGAGCTGCACAACCTTACTCTAGAAGAGTTGAGAACATATGTGCTAAGAAGGTGGCCAAGCAACCTCTGACTATCAAATGTATTTTTGGACCAGAGTTTCACAAGGGGAAATTCCCATTTAATCTGTACAAATGTTCTCATCAATTGGTTCAGTTCACCAACACTGCTTTTTCAAGATATGAAACCCCTGGGTTTCTTTAATCTTACCAGAGATTCATGGGTTAGAGACCAAGTTCTGCATTAACAGTTCAAATGCAGCCATGAATCTGCTAATGACTACCAGTGCTAACTAGCCATATTCGAATTGGAGGTGAATAGTTTCAGATGTGTCAACAGGTAGGCCCTTAGGGTCTAGGTCAAAGAATCTGTATATATATGTAATAATCATAAATGGATAGTGCCTATTGCTTGTTTTTTTTTTTTAGAAATGAGAAGAGAAACTAGAGATAGAGTCATAAAATAAATACAAGATTGTCCACCATAATCAGAAAGCAGAGAAAATGGTGTTTGTTATACTGTTTAAATGCACAGAAGTATAAAATTGCCCATTGTCTAACACTGAAATTGTTTTTTGAAGCAGGAAAAAACACAGTGAAAATGTGTTTGAGGATGCCCAAGAGACTAATTTCTTGCTAATATATTTGTCAATTTTATTTCACAAGTTTTAGGTCCATCAGTATCAAGTGACAATGTGTAAAACATTAACTTATTTTCAAGAGTGCACCACTTACTGGGAGAGCTTTGTTAGTCAAAACAATCTACATAATATTTGCATCAGAAGTTGCATGCAGCAACTTCTTACAGTAATTCAAATTCTCATACCTCTAAGGTGCTCGTTATTCTTTAAAGTAAGGTCTAAATTTTGGGAAAAGCATTTATATTCCTGACTATTTATATCTTTTTGATTCTATGTCATCTTTAAGAAAAATCACATTTTTATTTCTCTGTCTATCTATCTATGGATTACATATTCATTCTATAGGCAGCCTTCTAATACATCCTATTTGGGATCCCACTCAGCTCAGTCTACACTCCCTCCATTGCCTCTGAATTTGCTAATTGATCAAATGTGTTCTGAGTTAAATTTGAGCAAATTTAAAAGAGCAAAATAGGGACAGGATAGGTACACTGTACACATAGACATATGGCCACAACTACATTACAACCTCATCTCCCCCATGAGGTACTCAACCTTGCATATATGAATGTATTAATTAACACTTTATTACAGCGATTCTTCACCTTTTCTTTACCACAGACCTCCTTTAAATATATTTTGTTGCAAAATATATTTTGTCCTCCAAGATTTAACTCAAAATTTAAAACCCTAAAGTGTATCAAATGCCTGTTTAAAGTTGCTCATCATGGGTCTTCAAATTTGGAGTGCACAGAGAAATAAGTAAATGTATGCACTCCTATTCTTACAAAATAATAATAATAATAGTAGTAGTAGTAGTAGTACTAGTGGTAGTAGTAGTAGCAGCACCTGATGAGTAGACTATTTGTCAGGGTCGGCTTAGTGGAAACCTTTGATTCTACCAGAAAGCAGGAGCTCACCACCTCACCCCTCCTCTGCAGGAAGATGAACTGAGATGTAAGTATAATTACTTAGGACTAAGTTTCACAGAAATCAGAAAGGAACAGTACTGGTAGGGATAGTGGAAGCATCCTTGTTCAAGGGGAGAAGCGATGCACTGTGCCAGTGGGAAGAAGATAGTATCCTGCAACTCCTTTGACTAATGACTGTTTACAGGAGACTTGGTCTGTGGCCAATCTTAAGTGCATTTTTGGATGCTGCTTAAATGACTTCCAATTTGCTGTCATAAGAGAGAAATACAGAGTATGTATATTAGTGGGAGAGACTCACATTCCTCCTCAGTGAGGGTCTACCTCCATAGAAGCAGCTGCCCCCCATCTTCTCAGGGCAATACACAGGGGCTGCCTGGCTCCTATTCTTCCCCCTTCCCTGCTTTGCTGGGAGTCTTGAGGGCCCCTAAGGAAAAGTACCCAGCTTAGCACCACTTCCAGTGGCTCCCACTTTCCCTCACTCCATTGTGCAACTGACATCTTCAGTACTACCACTGGCTGTGAAGAGAGGCAAGTGACACTGCCTCCTTTCACTCCATTTATCCTTCTCTGCACACAGACTCCCTGTGGAGACATCATGGCCCCCAGAGGGGCTGTGGACAACATATTAGGAAACACTGCTTTATTAGATGCTGTTTTGCAATTACTGTCTTTTTCTTGTTAATGATAAGTGTGTACCTTTGTCTTACTATCTTTGTCCTGATAGTTCCCCTCAAGGTGGCACTTCTGTTAGAAAGATATAGCTTTTCCCATTATGCCACCTTCCTTCCATCCGTTAAGCCTGCAATATATTTCTTTATGAATTCCCCAACTGGAAACATGTTTCCCTATACAGATTACACTTTTGGAGAAGGTCACAGTTTTGCAAAAATGTGTTGTATGGGGTAGAGGGGGAAGATAACCTGTAACTAGTAATATTGGGTCACTTTAACCATTTATTGACTGTTGCTCTGATACCAGATATCAAATGCTGGAAGTAGAAGAGACTGACATTAAATGCAAATTTTTCTCTCTGATGCCCTGAATGATTGGTATTTCTTGCATAGTAGTCTGAAACACATCAGGATTTCTGAGTGAAGAATAAAGGGGAGGAGTGATGTCTTTCTACAACAACTTTGCAAAAGATAAAATACAATTGGGAAATACAACTTGACAAATGTTTGAAAAACCTCTAGATAATTCAACCTAGAAGTCAGAGAAACCAACATACAAATGATTGGGGAGGGGAAGGAGAAAATAATAGAAGTGATTGTTTGGCAGACTCTTGTAGGGTATAAATGTAATCTGTGATGAATGTGTGTTGTAAATTTAACAATAACAAAAAAATATTTAACAGATATATCCATCTGTATTTCAGCAATTCCCTGCTCCTGGTTCAGGGCATGTAAGCATAAAAATGGTGTTTATCTGTAACAGTTTTAAACATAACTTGCCCCCAAAATTCTCAGCAAAAGGTCAGCACAGGTGAAGGGTTTGGTTTCTATGAGCAATCCTGTCATTCAGACTAACAGCAGTGATTCACACACAGGAGGGGAAAAATGGCTCTATTGTTGGACTTATTGACTCTAGGGAGGGCAGCTACTCTATTATTACCATAGAGTGCTCACAACCTGAGCTCTGTGTTGGTCCACTTAAAATTACTATTTGCTGTGAAGGATTGGCAAAGCAATTCTTAAAATGATGGGGTGAAAGTAGAAGAAGCTCCATCAGGCGCTTTTCTTTTCCTGTAAGCAAGAGTGAGCAGTGCATGATTCTTTCTGAGCCTGACCCAGTTATTACCTTTTGTTCTGTTGTCTTTATTAACATATTAACTGACTAGATGGCCTTTAGAAATCAATGTACTTCATTGGGTAATTATGTCACAATAGTCTCTTACTGGAAAGATTCGAAAAGCAACATTCAATCCAAACACTTAAAATATGTACATCTTGATGGACAAAGTATGTGCAGTACACAAATATAGCACTGCAGTACACAAATATTCAGTATATCCATACAAAGGGTTTTAAATGTAACAGCATTTGTACAAATATACTCTGAAGGAACTTTCAGTCATTATTTTTGAAATAATGTTTCAAAATAAGCAAAATGCATTTAATTAATCAGATGCCAAAATTATTTTCTTGTCACTGTTTTCCAGAACTGATTATATGTTAGCTGTACTTACCTGGAACAACTGTTCAAATCCAGTGTTGATATTTAAATGTAATGGTTTCCAACTGAGCAAAAGCACTTAAAACACTATCCCTCTAAAGAATTTTCTTCCAAATTATTTATACTTCTAACATTTTTGGATAATGGCAGTCAAAAAGACAGCTAACCAGCCAACCAAACTGCATAATAAAATGAAGAGAGGATGTATTTTTAGGGGGAAAAAAGTCTTCAGTACCCTGGTATCTAGAAAGGCAAGGCAAACAAACTAATCAGAATTTGTTTCTTGGTGACATTCTCTTAAGGCTTGCAATCAGACAGCATCAAAGCTATTAGGGTTGTGTCCCCCTACTTACAGACAATGCATTACCTGTCTCTATTTTATCTGTCATGTCTAAAAATAAAGGAATGCAAACTTTATTTTTCTTCTTCAAGTTTGCTCATTGTTTTTGAAATCCCTTTCTCACAAAAGCTTTAGCTGTCAAGAGGTTGCAAATGAAAAGTCAATAGTGGTGCTATGTCATGTCATATTACATCCCTTAGGCTAGAGCTGGCTCAGTGTTTGGGGTTCTTTTTTGTTGTTACAACTTTAGCACTGTGCATTCTGCTTGCACACCTGCTTTTTTAAGTTCCATAAAAGGACATTTCATTACAAAAAAGTCCACGAGAGATCATAACATGGAATTTTATGTAGCTTAATTCTGATTTGTTTTTCATGGCAAAGGATAACATGTGAAAGTAGGATTATTTATTTCATCAGGCAAATTTTCTCCCAGTGTGAGACCCAGGATGGCTTACGATACATGATCAGATCTTTAATTAAAATACATGTACATTTTCATTACACTCATATATTAGAATTATATGCTTTTCACAGATATTCATTATTTTTGAGGTTTCATTTTATCCCATCCAACATAAGTAGATAGATGACTGCTATCTCTGCTTGCCCTATATATGTTGTCAGGATGTTGTGACAATCTCATCTATTCTGACCTCTTAACAAAACATACTGTTCTATTCTTATTAGACTTCAAGTTGATTAATATATACTGCTGAATTATATGGCTGGAGTAACAATAGCCTATATGGTTAACAATAGCCTATATATTCAGATAGAAGTTTTATACTAGATTGTAGTTAAAATATAGTTTGACTTCATACTTTTCAAATCATCTAGCTAGTCTTAATGCATGAAAAAGCTATAGTACAATCTATGTTAAGGCCTTATTCCCTCCGAAAATGCTTATCAATATAAGTCTTTGAATGGTAAGTTTCCTTTCATACTACTACTCAATTAGTTTCTCTGTCTACAGAATTATGTAGGTTTTGGGAGAAAGCAATTATATGTATCATCAAGTCCTTTATTAGTGAACACAGCACTCCTATACTGACCAAAATGGAGCTAACCAAAGGCCTCTGTAAAACAAGAGGGATGTGCTGGGGGAAGTCCTGACGCTGGAGAAATAACAATTACAAAAATACTTATTTTAAAAGGTACCCAAGCTCCTGTTCTCCAAGACCAACAAAGCCCTCTGACATGCAACAGCCAAGGCAGAAAATAATGTGGACTATCCAATAGAAAAGAAATGTGGAAAATTAATGGGAAAGTGAGTGAGAATATATTGTAATGATTTTTGCAGATCTCACATGTTTCCTCTATCTGAAAATTCAGGTGGGTCACTGCAAACAGGATTGAACCACAGCACAGTCACAGGAAGATAGATTAATATACCTTAATAAAGGTGTAAGTATGCAGAAGTAGGTAACATTTAAAGTAGGCAACATTTAAATAAGGAGCAATCAGCCAGAACATAGCCCAGTGTGCAAGGTCAGTGGCCTCTATGAGCAACAAAATATTGTCTTGCGCCTGTTACTGACGTAAACAGGAATATATCCACCTTATGTCTATGTCTTGTTCATTCATTCGGTCATTGCAAAGCTTGGTATTCTCTTCTACTCTCTGCAGTGACCAACTATTCAGCTCCACCATCCACCATTCAGCTGCTGCAGTGCCCCCAAGCAACTGGTGGAGAGCAGGGGGAGGAATCAAGAAAGCATCTGGCTGTGTCCCTGTAGTCAGACAAAGACTGATGATATCATCCTCTAAGACCTCAGGGGATCTCAGTGGATGATGTCATTGGTCTGTGTCTTGCTATGAGGAAATAGCCAAACATTTCTCCAATCCTGCCATTCTCCATCAATGACTAAGTAGCCAAACAGTGAGTCAGGGGCAGGCTGAGAGGAGACATGTAGCATACTTCCACCTGTAGAACTGTTATGCTGTGCTATGCCATATAGGATCTTTGCCAATGAGTGTTAGCTGAAAAGAAAAGAAGAAAATAGAATGATTGTAGAAGTGCATAGTAATTTGGTAGGGTGTGATAGAAATTATAGGCCAACACATCCTGAGGTCACCGGGTTAGGAAAGGCTTGATTATAATATCCTGGAGGAGGGTACACATAGTTGGCATCCAGAACAAGAGTTAAGGCCAAACTTACACTATAGTATTTGTGGCAGATGCTATTATTAATGCATCCAAGTGAATCTATAACTTATTATACAAAGTTTTCTCACATGCCATGCTTTCTATGGGGAATGGCCCAGGGTCAATCCCCAGCATATCCACTAAAAGGGATCAGGTAACTGGTGATATCAAGAATCTTTGCTTGAAATTCTACAGAACCACTGCCAGTCACAATAGATAATATGGAGCTAGAGGGAAAAATGATATGACTTTGAATAAAGAATAAAGAATTTTCCTATGTTCCTAATCTAACAGACCAATTCAGCACATATTTCCACTTTTAAAAAAATGCAGCTCTTAACTTATGGTTAACTAGTACCTTTCTTGTTTGTGAACAGGAAATCAAAGCAAGTCCAAGCTTCAGTTTCTCTGGATTGTAACTTCCAGGATCTCTCTTACAACATGGCAGTGTCTGGCAGTATCTGGGATCCAACAAAGTTGTTTTAATAAATTCTGCATAAAATATCTATGAGCTAGATAGTGCTTGGTTTAGCCTTGTCTCCTCAATAGCCAATCCCATGCTGCAAGCCAGCCTTCCTAGTGCCTCCATGTCACAAGTCTAAAACACTTGGTGCCCTCTGGATCTTGTAGAATCCCATCAAACTCAGACAATGTACCAGACAAGTCTGGTAAAATGTGGGTTGGACAGAGCTACTGTTAGTTGGATTTGTAATTGGTTGACTGACCGAACCCAAAGGGTGATCACGAATGGCTGCTTTTCATCCTGGAGAGAAGTAACTAATGGGATGCCACAGGGTTCTGTCCTGGGCCCAGTGCTGTTCAATATTTTTATCAATGACTTGGATGAAGGAATAGAGGGCATGCTCATCAAATTTGCAGATGACACCAAATTGGGAGGGGTTGCTAATATGCCAGAGGACAGGATCAAAATTCAAAATGATCTGGATAGATTGGAGAGCTGGGCCGAGGCTAACAAAATGAAATTCAACAGAGAGAAGTGTAAGGTCCTACACTTAGGTAGAAAAAATGGAATACAGAAATATAGGAAGGGGGACACATAGCTGGACAGCAGTACGCGTGAAAGGGATCTAGGAGTCTTCATAGACCACAAACTGAACATGAGTCAGCAGTGTGATGCGGCAGCCAAGAAAGCCAATGCAATTCTCGGCTGCATTAATAGGAGTATGGTGTCTAGATCGAGGGAGGTACTGGTACCACTCTACTCTGCTTTGGTTAGACCTCATCTTGAATACTGTGTCCAGTTCTGGGCACCCCAATTCAAGAAAGACATGGTCAAGCTGGAGCAAGTCCAGAGGAGGGCGACCAAAATGGTGAGAGGCCTGGAAGCCATGCCCTATGAGGATAGACTTAGAGAGCTGGGTATGTTTAGTCTGCAGAAGAGAAGGTTAAGAGGGGACATGATAGCCATGTTTAAATATTTGAAGGGATGCCACGTAGAGGAGGGGGTAGGCTTGTTTTCTGCTGCTCCAGAGACCAGGACAAGGAGCAATGGATTCAAGCTGCAGGAAAGGAGATTCCACCTGAACCTCAGGAAGAACTTCCTGACAGTCAGGGCTGTCTGGCAGTGGAATCTGCTGCCTCGGAGTGTAGTGGAATCTCCTTCCTTGGAGGTTTTTAAGCAGAGGCTAGATGTCCATCTGTTGGGAGTGCTTTGAGGGTGTTGCTGCATGGCAGGGGGTTGGACTGGATGGCCCGTGTGGTCTCTTCCAACTCTACATTTCTATGATTCTATGATTCTATGTAACCAACAGCTGGGAGTTATGGAAGCTGCAATCCAAACCCTATCAACAACATTGGGAAAGGCTGGCACAAGCCATCTGCTTTTGAAACTCAGTGGAGTAGCAACATCTGCTTGCAATTCAGGATTTTGCTAAGATGTTCAAAGAAAAAAGTGGAAGGTGAAAGTATGAAGTAGCTATGTAGACTGTGGCCAATATGTTACTATTTATTACTGATTGCTCAAGAAAGAATGAGTCTTTTCCACGTGGTATCTAGGCAGCCCGGGAATAATCTGCATCAGTGAAAGTACAGCACATAAACTGTATATTGACCTAATTTCCCACACCTGATAGTTGTAATAAACTTTGACCTCTACTTTCCCAACTTTCCACAACCACAATTTCAAATTCCACATAGGTTATACCAGCTAATGAACCAGCCATTAAAAAGAAACCACAGATCTATACCAATAGATTAGTAGGAAAAGAAGTGTGAAGTGAAAGCATGTGCACTGTAGAATGGCAGCAAGAGAAAGAGATAGCCAGCCACCATGAATTCACAAAAAGAGACATATGTGCTAATAACATATTCTGCACATTACTTGTGTATATTTCATAATATCCAAAAAAATAAATAAAACAGACAATAAAATGATTGATGCTTCATATGTATTATTCTGTAATTTTGACAAAGAATAATATGGCCACTTATGTAGACATAATGTGACTTGCTGCCAAAGAGGTGAAAACTGAGCTGTTTTAAAAGTTTACATAAACTTCCTCCGAACTGAACACAGATGCTGTTTGGCCTTGAAAATACAGAAAAACATGCCCCGTTGCTGCCTCAGAAACTACTTATATCATATTAGTATTCTCCCCACCACTCATGGCTTCAGAGATACAGTGGATGTTTGCAGTTGCAATCCTATGCAAATTTCCCTGGGAATAAGTTTGTTTGAATTGAGTGGGATCTATGTATAAACACAATTTAAAAAATGCAGTCTGCAGAAATGACCTATGTATTGGTTTCTTTCTACAATGTAAAGCATGGGAACATTAAAAAAAAGGAAAATTTGTAACCAATGGGTTTCCAGTTATTACAAACATACAGAATCTCTTAGTTTTTCCACCAGTAAGCAGGGTTGGATGATGTAATAAACCCACCTGGCAAAAATGGCAACTGTAGATTTTTGTATTAAAGGAAAGAGAAGAAAGGGGGACAATGGTTAAAGAAGAGATCTTTGGGGAAAAGACCAGAACAGATTGACTGGAAAGGAAGATGGTCCTTCATCAAAGAAGAAGGGACTACAGAGTAGCCATTTATCCCAAGACTGCCAATATAGACAACAAGAAGAAAGAAAGGTAAATGTTAGAAAGAACTCACAGTGCTCCTGTTACTTTATTTTTTTTAAAAGAAAAGCTACCAAGCTATGTGAAGGTAACTCCTGAACAGGTATCAGCAAGGATCGCATGCAATTTAAAAATAAAACACACAAACATTCCTTCGTTGAAGGAAGTTGCAGTATATTGCATTGCATTGCTTAACTTGTTCCTTTTCTTCTCTGTTTCCACCCCATCAAATATTAAGCGAGAACTAAGAGGAGAAGGAAGACTAGATTCCAACATGCATAGCCCATAGCAACAGTTTTTGTCCTCAGATGGAAGAAAAATGACCATAGTTTCTACAAAATATGGTCATCAGCTCAGAAGAACATTGTGACTGAAAAGCAAGCAAACTTATTTACAAAAAATGCTAATTATCTTGAATTTCTGGTCAATCTGCTTCCTATTAAGTTAGCTAGTGGCTGAAGTCCTGCAAACACTTTCATGAGAACAAGCTTACTTCTGAGTAAATACAAACAAGATTGTGTTGTAAATCTTTATAGATTTTCTTTAAAAGGGTTTTTATTATTAAGCAAATACACTTGTTGAAGCTGAGCAAAAAGAGAACTCATTTAATCTGATGACATGAGCACTGTGTAGCAGGCAAGCAAAAATAAACACAGATTTCAAAGAAAGAAGCAAACATACTGATTATGGAAACTTTCTGAGAATCACTGACTGCAGGACTCATGACCACAGGAAGAATATGTTTAATACATGTAAGAATTGTTGTAAACCACTGTCACCCAGACCATGTTGAGTGCAAAACCTGAATGCAGAGGGGCCTAGGGCTCAACAGAACTTAATTCACACAGCAATGTAATGGTTTGTTAGACAAATGGGAGATCAGGTGGCATCTCCCATACGCCCATTTTCAGTCCCATTCCACCTGGTACAAGATCCTAACCATTCTGCAAGGCATGAACAGTATTGAAAATCTGCCTGTGACTTTCTCAGATCTATCACACCTTCTATTCTTCTACCCCAAGATTAGCAAGTCATGCCGTGGAAACACTACAGAAGGTACTTTATGCAGAGGGTAATTATCTATACTCTGTTCACCCAGAGGTGCAGGAAAGAACTCACTGTATCTAAAAAAAAAATGATAATAGTAGACTGCTTTTTATAGAAAGGGGAACTACCTTGAGTTTTAATGCATCTGAAATCCAGGGTGAAACATGAAGCCTTGGTTTTTGTCTCTCCTGGGTCACTGCTTTTGAGGCTTAAGTGCTGTACGCAAAATGCACAGAATTAATACAGGCTCCAGGAGAAGTGTACAGTCTCTGTAATGGGACTATCAGTTCTTAAACTATCAAGTAGATATGACAACTTGGTACACAGTTTCAGACTTAACTTCCTCGTGGGGGGGAGTCAGTCACCAATTGTCCATAAAAATGAAATACTAAGGATTTCTCCTGGATCTGCATATTGTAGGGTTTTTTTAGAAACAGAGTATAGAGTTCAGCATATGTGTAGGCCTCTTAATTTTCTTATGTCGATAACAGTGGCAGGGAAGGAGATATTTCATAACCATCTAGGGCACCTAAGCAAATGTTATTTGCATAATTACAACATAAAAATGTTATTTGATGGTCTGATCCAAAGGCAACTATAGTCAATTATCATGAACTACAGTAACATCAACAGCATTTAAATCAGTTCCAGAGGAATTATTCTTCACTTGGCACATACAACACTCACACCGAGAACTCAGGCACCACAGACAGATGAAATGTCCTGATATACATCCAAGTTATGGCATTCTTCTAAAAATGCCAGTTCTCAGTCATTCATCCTAGGTATTGTACTTAATGTGACTTTACAGGAAAGTTAGAGTGTGAAGCAACATAGCACTTTATATGTTAAAAAAAAGGAAACAGAAACTTTATGTCTTTTATGTTATTTTTATGCTTTTACACTTAACATATTTTTATGATATATTTTATGCAATTTTTATCTTGTGCTATATACTATATAAGAGAAATGTACATTAGCATATGTTTCCAAGAAACAGGTTTTTACTGTTATCAAATGTCTCATCTTGCTTTCAGTGTTTAATTAGGTGATGTTTTAACAACATTTGGTAAAATGCAAAGCAGTAGGTATTATTTTTGTATGTGGATGCCATTAAACATTATTGCTTGTTGCCTTCACTACAGAAAAGACTACTGCAAGAATGGAAGTACTGTACTTTATTTTGTCTAAGATACTAGATAAGGAACCAGGAGACTGGTTCAGATTTTGGCAGAGACTTCCTATCTGCCTTGGGGCTAGTTACTGAAGCCCAGACTTATACAGTCTCCTGGGGCTTAGTTACTCAAGTACCTGCTTTCCAAGCAGCCTTTGCAAGCCCATTAAAAGGTCTGTACTAGTAAAGCAATTTGCATGTTGGCCATCCCAAGTTACCTTCACACAAAATTCTCACTAGCATAGGCATTATGACAATGAAACACTTTTGAAAGTCTTAAAATGAGCCTATATGATACTGAGAGCTCTCCGAGCCAGCATTCTGGTTGGAATAATATTGCTTCACAAGTGTTCAAACTTCAGTTTCGTACACAGCGCAATTACTATCACAGCTTTCATAGAACATTTCACAGTTCATGCTAGAAATACAGTGTTATTCTTACCCCACACACCCCCTGTATTTCAGTATTCAGTATTATAGTGTGAACTTCCTCCCAGCTCAGGAAAATTGCTCTCCCCTCTGACAGTCCCTTTCTACTCCTCATATCATTTCTCTGTTCTGCTTCCTCTGTAACCTAGTCTATCTACTTTTCTACAAAGTACATCATCTTGGCATGAAGAATAATGTCAACCAGTATTGATCCTGTCAACCTATATAAGTTTTTCTGTCAACCAAAAAAATTTAGGTTATATTCTTGAAAGACTGTATCTCCCAAAATATAATTTTGAATGGATCTCTGTAGTTCACAGATGGGAAACCTGTAGATGTTTTTGGACTCCAACTCCCACCAGCCCAAAGATCATGGGCAGTGGTATGATATGATGGGATTGGTAATCCAGCAACACTAGAAGGGCTGTGGTTTCTTCTTTGACCAGTAATTGCTTTCATATTTAATGTATAGCTTTGCAATACTGAAAAGAAATGTGTTTGCAAACAGCATGAAACTTGGCCTAATTGGACAGTGTTTCAGGTGGAAGAAAACAGGCCTAGCTTTATGCCTAATGATGAATACATATTTTCTCCTTATATTAGGGCTCAGCAAAGTGAAATGAATAACCTTTGTTTTATTGTTCTTACAGCTTCTTCAAATTTGGTCTAAGATTTCCTTCTCACTGCATGTACAACCAACACAGAAAGGACCAATAACAAGTTAAACATTTCTGTGCCTCCTCATACCCAGTTAATATGTCTAAAATATTTAGAGCGTTGAAATGTTCATATTACTAAATAAGTATGCAAATTTTAGAAAGTATTTACATGTACAACTACAGGTAAAATTAAAAACTACTGATATTAGACACAATCCACCTAAAGAGAAAACCTTTGTATTCTATTCATTTCATTAGCAGATAGAAATATTTACTCGCCTCTTTCCCACTAAAATCAATGGTACTTAAAGCTGTGCAACCTTGGGCAGGATGAAACCCAACAGAAACTAATCATCTTGATTATCATCTATTGAAGTTGTGCCATGGTGCTGGCCACTGAAATGAATGCACACTCTGGACAAGAAGTGATTCTTGCAATCATCTTCATAGAAATCATGCTAGCAATGAAGAGACTGTCACAAATCCCCATCCAAAGGTGAACAGTGGAAATGGGAGAACGAAATTGTGTCATCGGGCTAATAATGGAGTACAGGCTCCATATGCAAGCATAGGCCCTTTAGAAAAGCATGCTTCATGGTAAAAAATGCAACCTGCACAAATACAGAGCGGTCTACCCATCATTGCAGTAAGTTGGCAGTACTGGTCATCCTCTGACCTATCCCTTTGTCACTAAATCGTCTGAATGGACCAAATACTACCATCCTTTGAACTTGAATCTGTTTCTTCAAAAATGAATTGTGACTTTGATGGGACAGCTGATAGCCAATAATACTGGAGAAATTTAATATTCTGGTAAAAATGTGGTAAATGTATTCTTTTCAACAAATGAAAACTTGAGGGTAAGAATGTCCAGCTACAGTAACATCTGGTTTTGTTCCTCTGTAAAGATCTGCTGTGATGAGGGAATAGCTTCCTATTGGTTTTTTGTATCCTGACTGTCTTCTAATTTCTGTAGAAAGATATGACACTCACCTATTTTTATAGCTCAGAAACTTCTGAATTTGATCAATGACAGTAGCTACAAGGAGTTTTTGTAAGGGTTCACTGTCAGTCTCTAGGTACCCTTTAGCAATTGCCATATATATACCAGCCATATCATTCTCACACTCATCTCCCCTCCTCTTCCTCTTAAACTACCAAGCAACATGTATCTATAGTGGATACATTTTGTTGCTTCTATCCATTTTGACATCTCATCTGCTGGTCTACAGTACTTTGAAGCTGCAGTTCTATACATATGTGGTGGGAATAAACCTCATTGACCTGAATCACACTTGCTTCTGCATACATTTATGTACATGTACATATGCATATACACACATGTATGCGTGTGTTGACAATGTACCTCCATCATGCCTAGGCCCCGTAGCTGCTGAGAGCCCCTCCATCTGGAGATGCCACTGGTCTGGCCACAGAGGAAGAAGAAGTGCAACCAGGTATACCTTCACTTTGCTTTGATAAACTTGCTGCAGAACTTAACTCCTTCTAATCCTTTTCCTTTTACGTGTCATATTTAGTCTGTAAAGAAGAGGATAGGGAATGTGAAATTAACTATTACCTATTTTTTAGCTGCTCTGGGAACCTTTTTGGCAAGGGCAAAGTATTAATGCTTTGAATGAATAAATGAATGAATGAACAAACGAATGAATAGGACTGTTGTGTTCAGCACCAATTATTATTCTTATAATGAGTTCAAATTAATTTAGAACTCCATTGTAAAGCTGGCAGTAAAATCATCATGCTCTGTAGTTCTGTTTTTCTTATTTTCAAATATGTAACATTCCAATACCACTAGAAAAGGTGAGCTCACACATATAAAACAAAAAGTATGTAGTTCATTTATATTTTCTATTAAAAATATTAAGCTGGACAAGACATTTGAGAATACTAATTTTTCTACAACAATGACTAAAAGATGCTACAACGGGACTTGAGGAACAATGGAACTTGAGGAACATGTGCTTTGAGGGTGTTCCTGCATGGCAGGGGCTTGGACTCGATGGCCTGTGTGGTCTCTTCCAACTCTACATTTCTGTGATTCTATGATTCTATGAACGTTTCATAAAATCTTACGAATCATATAAATCTAGAGAAACTAAATGGAAGAGAAAATTCATTCCAATGAGTTATGTAAACACAATAATTCCTTCTATTTTTTTGGAGATTTGAGATTAGTATCAGGCTTCATACAGGAAAGACAGTATCATCAATGCAAAAGAGGGAGGAGTATTCCCCAGCCTCTAGTTCTCCAAATCCCAAGTGTTTCAGAAATAAATTGTATGTATATAAAATGTTAGGGGAAAAAACAATACGTTAAGCTGCCCTTTCAAAAACCCAAAGATGGTTGACTGCGAGAGAAATTGAGAAACTAGGTGAGAGTGGACTTGAAATATTGTGTCATGCTGTTTATTTGGAATTTTATTGCAGGGGCCACAATATCAAGCACTATTCCTTCACAAAAAGAAGGTACAAAAGAAGCCACAAAGTTTGTAGCAATAATTGAAAAAGCTACATCCATGCATACAATTCTTGGAGGCTGCTCTTCAGGTGCTCCTATCTATGGAAGTGAAAGAAAGTGTGCACATGCCTTCACAATATTTGTACTCCGTTTCGTTTCAACGCTGGTATTCTTTTCTGGTACTAGAAAAAGGCATTGTACTTTCTCATGCAAAGCCCAGAGCTCTCAGCT
>CAOLHI010004457.1:0-196079 GCA_948474755.1 Ctenosaura bakeri | reverse complement strand
AAGAAACATGTACAGGAAATGGAAGAATAGTGAAACCACCCATGAGGATTTCAAGCAAATAGCTGGGATATGTAGGGAGAAGGTCAGAAAAGCTAAGTGCAGAATGAACTCACGCTTGCCAGAGACATTAAAAACAATAAAAAGGGCTTTTTTAGATATGTCCGCAGCAGAAGGAAAAACAAGGAAATGATAGGATCACTGCATAGAGAAGATGACCAGTTACTAACAGGGGGAAGGGAGAAGGCAGAACTACTCAACATCTTCTTTGCCTCAGTTTTCTCCCAAAAGGATAGAGGTATACAACCAGGAGGTGGGGAGCAGGGGAGGAAGTGGGGGGAAATGCAGCACAGAATAGGTAGAGAAGTGGTACAGGAATACCTGGTTACTCTAGATGAATTCAGTTATCCAGGGGCAGATGAATTACATCCAAGGATATTAAAAGAACTGGCAGAAGTCATTTCAGAACCACTCGCAATAATCTTTGAGAACTCTTGGAGAACAGGAGAAGTCCCAGAAGACTGGAGGAGGGCAGATGTTGTCCCCATCTTCAAAAAGGGAAAGAAAGAGGACCCTAATAATTATCACCCGGTCAGCCTGACATCAATACCAGGAAAGTTCCTAGAACAGATCATTAAACACTCAATATGTAATTACTTAGAAATCAGGTGGATTTGTAATTGATTGACTGACCAAACGCAAAGGTTGTTCACCAATGGCTGCTTTTCATCTTGGAGAGAAGTGATTAATGGCGTTCCACAGGGTTCTGTCCTGGGCCCAGTGCTATGCAATATCTTCATCAATGACTTGGATAAAGGAGTGGAGGGCATGTTGATCAAATTTGCAGATGACACCAAATTGGGAGGGGTTGCTAGTACACCAGAGGACAGGGTCAAAATTCAAAATGACCTTGACAGATTGGAGAGCTGGGCCAAAGCTGACAAAATTAATTTCAACAGAGAGAAATGTAATGTCCTGCACTTAGGCAGAAAAAACAGAATGCACAAATATAGGATGGGGGACACATGGCTGGATAACAGTACTTGTGAAAGGGATCTAGGAGTCTTGGTAGGTCATAAGCTGAACATAAGTCAGCAGTGTGTTGCGGAAGCCAAGAAAACCAATGCAATTTTTGGTTGCATCAACAGGAGTATGATGTCTAGATCAAGGGAGGTAATGGTACCACTCTATTCTGCATTGGTTAGGCCTCATTTGGAATACTGTGTCCAGTTCTAGGCAGTTCATTTCAAGGAGGAGGGTGACCAAAATGGTGAAGGATCTGGAAGCTATGCCTTATGAGGAGCAGCTTAGGGAGCTGGGCATGTTTAGTCTGCAGAAGAGAAGGTTGAGAGGGAACGTGATAGCTATGTTTAAATATTTGAAGGGATGTCATGTTGAGGAGGGAGTGGGCTTGTTTTCTGCTGCTCCAGAGACTAGGATAAGGGGCAATGGATTCAAGCTGCAGGAAAGGAGATTCCACCTGAACTTCAGGAAGAACTTCCTGACAGTTACAGAGGTGTCCATCAGTGGAATATACTGTCTTGGAGTGTGATGGAGTTTCCTTCTTTGGAGGTTTTTAAGCAGAGGCTGGATGGCCATCTGTTGGGAATGCTTTGATGTGTGTTCCTGCATAGCAAGTGGTTGGACTAGATGGCCCCTGTGGTTTCTTTGAACTCTATGATTCTATGAAAGGTAAAGGGAGGAAAAATTATGGATAGAGAGGCTTGGGGTTATCAATCCAGAAGAGTAGTGAAGTAGTTGAAATGCGGCTTGGCTTAGGTAGGAAAGTTCTTGTTCAGGAGCCAGATGGACAGAGTGATGGGTAGACCTTCAAGAGACTGTGTTGGGCATCCTGGAATCAGGGGTATTTGTACCCAAAAAATAGCCTGTGGTGATGGAAGACACATGCAGTTCCAAATGTGGAACAATGGGAGTTGCAGCACAGACAATAGGGTCCAGATGGTGCTAATGGTTTCAGTGTTTATATGACAAGGAGATAATGACTGTTGTAATAACTCTGTATTGTGGATAGGACAGGACAATGGGGAAAACATCCAAATGTACAGAAACAGGATTGAAGCAATCAGTGCTCTGGTAGGAAACATCTCTCTTCTGACCATCGTATTCAAAGAGGAGATTCTGACTTCTGCTTAAGACTATTATTCTTTGGAACAGTGGTGATTACCTGATAAATGACCTAGGTTATACCTAGAGGGTGTTTTAGGCTGACCTGCCTGCAACCTCACAGTTACAGTCAGTGTCTTTCCTCTTTCTGGTGTGACTTCCTGGTCACCTTCAGGTTTGATTTGATATCTGTGCCCATTAAATATGATGCTAATTAGATATGATGCCCATCCAAACCATACCATTACTGGTAGCCAGATGTTGATCCTAACATATTAAGATATAGGTTAAATAATGAAGGTGCCAAATGGCACACACTCTTTCAACAGAGATAGTATTCGTGAGATTACCTTGGATACTGCATCTCACTTGTACTTGTAAATAGGAGATTATAATTGCCTGGACCAGCTGATAGGTAGTTTAGCTGTCTGATTAATATGGATGAAAAGGGTTATGAGAAGAAGTGCCCATCATATTACAATTGTTTTCAAGAGCTCTGGCAAGATTAAATCAGATGCCAGATTTGAGCTGGGTAATTAGTATCTTTAATTCATCTTGGGACATAGGGGGCCACTGGGAGCATCCAAAATGAGTTTATTTCTTCATTGGTCAAAAAAAGCCTGGTCTCCACTGCCAGTATACAAGGTAAAGAAATAGTCTTCCCATATATTTACCACGATGTTGCAAGGGGACAAACCTGCAATATTCCCTAACATACCTGTGACCATAGCACAGAACAGCTTGGGGTTTTTTTTTGTAAGGAAAAAGATATCAAAGACTACCATTGCCTTTGAACAGCCTCTTTCATTTTCTTGGCTAATTGTGATTTATAGTGTCTTTTGGCAATACTGAGGCAGTGTCCAGCAATTATCTCTCCTATTTTGGCTGCATATATTCCTTAAATGGGTTCTAATTTCAGCACAGGCTTTATCAAACCAGGGGGGCCTCCTTTTGTATCTGAAATCGCTGGGCCTCTCCATATGCTCCAGTGATATTGCCAATACCGATAAGAGCTGAGAATAGTTTTCTAGGGCAACTTGTGCATCATGGGTTGCAATAATATGATTTTTAAACCCCAACTATAGCGTTGAGTTCAGGATTGCTGAGATCTCACCATGCAGATTCTCTGACCACTGCAGACTTTTTTGCCCAACCACCATAATTGAATTAGTAAAATAGGATTGTGTTTGGGGATGAATATTCATACAAATTCCAAGAGTGAGAGAAAGAGGTAAGATTACTCTCAAGTCCATCAGTTATGGCAAATTTGATTATAGACTTAAGAAGAATATCTGAAACTAAGGCATAGTTTATAGTTCTACTCTCTTTTGTTGATATACGTGTATATTCTCCACATGGGTGAAATATCAGGTTCCCATTGAGCATTCTTAAAGCAAGTCATCCCATCATTTGAGCAAAACATACCAGCATAATTAATCCCCAGGTCTTTGGAGTGTCTATCAACATTGAGAATATATTCCTCCATTTCATCTAGACATCAAGCACAGGAAGAAAGAAGAGCCTCATTGTTATGCCCAATTCAAGCATTAAAATCCCTCATGAGGACTAAATGGGCTGAGAGGAATTGTCCGTCTAGGTGTATACTAGGTATACTATAATGTTTTAACATCTGTTACTGTAGTTGCTAGCCCAGACTTGTGGGATATTAAATATCGTTTTGATATCAATAATTTGGCCTACTATACCCCTCTGTTCTGCACGTGCTTGCAGGGGCCCCAGACAAGCTCACAGACAGGCACGGCCACTAATCGCTGTAATATTCCACACAAATACAGGCAGGCCAAAAATAGCCATCACGATGCTTCAGGAGATCCTAAGGCAAGTACTCTATTATGTATGCATGCTACTTACAAAGGACTCCCTGCCCTGAGTAGGCAGCTTGACGAGCTGAATACTCAAATGTCAAGCACTCTGTATTTGCATACTGTCTACTCCATTGTCAATTCGGACTAATCATGCTAAATTCTGACCTTTCGGAGGCTTTGTCTCCAGCCCGAAACTCATTCTTTTCACCAAGTACGGATTAGCCTGTGGCCACATTTTTCCCTAAAAACCCCTGATTTTGAGAGCTTCCTTGAATTGCTCCCGACTTCCATCCCGCCTTGCTGCTGCTTTGCTTGGCGAGCCTTCCCCTCAGTCCCACGTACTGAGACTCCATACCTCCGAACTTCTGCTGAAGACTACCCGGGCTTCAGGACAGGTGTAGTATTACCCAAACCAACAACTCCTCTAAAAATCCCTCTATCCCACTCCAACCTTTATTTCTATAGTTATCTGTGTGAGTGTGTTGCATACACTGGATTGATTGTATTTTAATAAAACAACAATTATTATTCCACTTCTGTTTGCTCCTTGACTTGGCCTGACCCCATAGATGCTGGCTAAAAGATTCTGCTCTGTTGCCCTGCCTCTCGCATTGCTAGCTTGTGCTCTTTGACTAATTTCCCCAACTTATCTAATTTGGAGCGCACTTAGGTGTCCCTCATGGGACCTCCAGAAATCAGGGTAACATCTCCGAAACCTAGTTGCTTTCTTTCCCACTAAACTTTGGTGGAATATATACATGTATCATCAGCAAACACAGGATACTAAAATTAAATATGCCATAGCAATCTGTGCACAATGTGGCAGACACTTATTAGAGGTTTTAAGGGCTGTGGAAATCAGGATGGCAAGCCCTGCCCTTGGTCTTCCTTTACCAATAGGAACAATAGCTGATTAATCAAATATGACATATCCATTAATCTCTAATTTGGAAAAAGATTACATATCTCTTGGGGAAAGATTACATCAAACTTGTGGATGTGACCTATCACAACAGGATCCTTAGATTTGGAGTTCCACCCAGCTATGTTCCAAGACATGCATTTAAGCAGGGATTTCATTGGTGAAGGTGGTTTCACATTGTTAGAGGCTGGCTTGAGACTGGAAGTTTGAGTCAATTTGAATGCCTTAGCATGGTTCTCATATTGTCAGTCTGTTCTTTGTATCCAGTTCAGTTGTCCCTTTTGTAAAAATAAAAAAATAAAAAATACAGCCCTGTTGTTTGAGATGCATTCACTACTGTAAGGAAGATATTCTTACTCAGGGAGCTGCCCTGGTGAGGGGAGAAACAGCTGCAAAGGAGGAGGGGAAGAGCACCAGCAAGAAATAACCTTCCAAGGTGTGGTGAGGAGGGGGTGAGGCCGTGGGCTAGGGCTTGAAAAGGGAGGAGGGAAAGCAAGAGAGGAAGGAGTGGGTGCTGGGGAAGGTGCAACCCTAGTGTCTGCAGGAAGAGAGCCGAAGGAGGCAACTGAACAACCGGGCCCTCAGCCTCTGGATTTGCTGCAGGGAGAACATAGTAGAGGCAGGAGTTGAGAGAGATGGAGCCCTTACAAAGAGTTGGGAGTAAAAGGCCAGAAGCTGAGGAAAGAGGGGAAGAGAAAATTCTCAAAGAAGCCAGGAGGGCTATCTTTTGGCACCATCCAATGGCATTGGCCAGTAATAGTGGCTGCCTAGAAACTAATAAAAGACTGTAGCAATTAAAGGAGCAGCCTGACTGTGAGAAGCTGAGGCTAGAAGGGGGATACATGGCTACATGGCTGACCACTAAGTTTGTTTGTGTTCTCTATGCCCAGTTGTTACAATAAACATTCAACTAGCACCAAATAGCCTGCAGAGGACTGGTTTCTGACATGGATCCTAGAACATTTGAGGCTCCACTCACCATGGAGGAAGGGGCATCTGCAACACTACCCAGAATCTTTTCCCCAACTCTTTTAGAGTTACTTTATTAAAAAAAAATTTTTTTTCTAATATAAAGAGAAAGGAACAATACATAACAGAATAAAACAAAAACACCACGTGAATAACACAAATGTGAAAAGGAGAAAAATTACAACACAAACATTACTATTTCTCTCCAGATCTTTTATCATCATATACCTATTCAACATATTATATATCATATTGATTATATATTTTTATTTCATATATCTAAATCTCATTCTCCTTGTACTCTTTTAGAGTTACTCCTTAATTCATTATTAACATATTTATTCATTCCTATGGACAACTGTAACTCCTTAGTAAACCCTGTGTCAGACAAGTCAAGAATATCATTTATGTGTAAATCCTCCTTCAATGATTTTATAATTCTCAGCCTTAGCTATTGTAGAGATAGTCCCCAGACTTAAGGAATCTGATAGTCTTGGTTCACTTCATCCTTAGAGATGAAGTAAGATCGCCCTCAAAGAGGTTATCCTGTCTATGATTTCCAATTGAATTTTTGGGAGGAAAATTTGAAATGTATTCAGAAGGGGCTCCTCCTCAGCAGTGATGGGTTCATTAGGCAAGATGGTCAGGCCTTTTAGTTCAAGAGGCACACTGAAAATTTGTTCCCGTTGAAAATGATGGTTTAGGTGCAATACAGTATCTCCTAGATCTATAAGATTACCATTCATATTGTCAATTAGAGTACTAGGAGGAATTAATGTGGGAGAAGTTTAGAATAGTGGCACTGAGAGAGCCTTATTCTCAAAGAACTGAGAGAACCTCTGTTACCCTGTATGTTGGGGGTCCGAGGAGGGGATGCCCAAATAACCAAATAAAACACAAGATGGGGAAATTAGACTCGAGCACTCTCTTAAGCTAAGCGAGAGGCAGGGTAACTTCAGCTAGGATCTTTTGCCTTATGTCTACGGCTTCAGGTCAGGAGCAGGCGGACAAGTTTAAAAGTAACAAAAATAACAATTTTACTGAGAGACAAAAAACACACAAGACAACACATACGCTAGCTAACTTAGAAATAGAAACGGAGAGCGTTGGGGAAAATGGGCAATATGACATCTTTTCATGTAGTCCTGGAGAAAAGCGGAGATTGCAGGGAAGAAAGCTCAGCGCAGCTGGCTGAGGGGAGCTTCGTCAGACAAACCGGCAGCAAGGCGGGATGGAAGTCCAAAGTAGTCCCGAGGAGGTAAAGAGGGCTCAGTTATGGAAACTGAGGGGAAAACTTCACTGGACAGAGTGGCAGCAAGGCGGGATGGAAGTCCAGGGTGATCCAAGCGTTCTGGGGAGCACTCAGAATCAAGAGGTTTTTATATGGTGGATTGTGCCTATAGGCCATGCCATGCTCAGTGAGAACAAAGGAAATTTTGGAGCTGGACAAAGGAGTTGGAAAAGGTCAAGTTTACATGATGTGCTTAGCGCTCGATGACAATATTATGGCCAGTATGCAAATAGCTCGACAGAAAGGACTGACTCAGCCCTTGGCTGGGCGTCTTTTGTGTAAGGTTGCGCTGAGCAAAGCTTGTTTGCAATAAGGTGTTCCCTGAAGCATTGGAGAGGCTTAAGTTGCCTGCCTAAATGGGGTCTGGAATTTACAACCATTAACAGCCGTGCCTAATACGTGTTCGTCCGGAGGACCCTTGCAAACACGTGGAGCAGGGTGGCAGAGAAAGGTCAAGTAAAGGCCGAATTATTTGATATCAAAAGGATATCTAGTGCTCTCACCAGACATAACATAACTGGAGTAACACCAAGAGACAAGAAGTCCTGTATTCAGTAACTGATACCTTGCAAAAAATACTCCCCACCCATGTGCTCCTTTAAGAAGGTCACAAGAGTTCACACATATGTATCGTTAAAAAATAAATATCCCACTTGAACAATATCATTGAGAATGAGGGCCTCATGACTCACATGTCCTAGGATATATAAGAGATGATCCCTATACTCTGCCTGGGATAACACACCCATTGGTTTAGGATAATTACTACTTACTAACTTGTGCTTCAATAGGATCAAGTTCCAAGACTTATTACTAGAATTATTCTGAGATATTAGGGGCTCAAACAAAGTGAACAGTTTCTTTTCAGTTTGGCTCAAACCCTTTCCAAGGATTTTGTCCCAAGGATCCTGGGAAACCAGTTCTTCACCACTGTTGCACCAAGTCCATTTCTGCACTACACTGTTATAGTGCTGTTATTCCACTTTCAACATCCTGTGGAATTCTGGGGTTTGTAGTTTACTGAGGTCAAAGAGCTCTCTGGCTGAGAATTCTAAATGCTCCTCCCTAAGCTGCAAGTCCCAGGATTCCATAGGATGCTGAAAGTGGAGTAATAGCACTATAACAGTGTAGGGCGGAAATGGCCCAAGTCCATGAAGGAACAGGCAGATTTACAGGAGGGGGCCGTTTTGGATCAGAATGCATTACCACTTCATTCTCTTCCTGAAAACTAACAGATTTATTTACCTTATTGTTTATTGAGTTGGCCAAATACAGGGAATTCCTTTTTTTATTCTTTGATAACAGCCTCTGTTTTGTCCATGGCCTCATAATAATTTTCTTTGCTGCCTTAGACTTTTCTTGACAAGAAACACTTTTCCCTAATGAAGGTTTCCCTTTTAGTTTTACTGGAATGTAGAAAAATTGGGTGAGCAACTTGGTTTCAAGCCCAGAATCCAACTCTACCAGAGATTAAGCAATGACTGTCAGCAAAGCATTGCATTCAGAAAGGAAGGACTTGATTGTAAATCCTTGGTTATATTGCTAACCTGTTGCGTTAGCTTAGGGTTGTCTCTGAGAGATCCTCTGCCAATATCAACCCACACACACACTGCTGCTGTTTCCCAGTAGGGATTAGAGGAGTTCCGGTTCCGGTGTGGAAGCATGTAAGGTAGCTCAGTTAGAGTCTTCCTTTTTTCACTCAAAGTTTATTGCTCTTATCAAAAGTTCTTGGATATAAGTATATATATATTCTTAATCATCCTTTCAATGCACGAGATAAAGTAGCTATCTATTTGAAGTTTAAAACTAATGAAGCTCTGGTGGACTGACCTTGAACAAATTGTTGTCGGGAGTAACTGATATACTGAGACAGATAAGAAAAGCTGGGGGATGCTGTAAATTAACAGCTGGTCAACTTGGAAGTTATATAGACAAACAGCAAGTTTTGTTCCAGCTCATATGCATCAGTTCATTGCTAACAGCAGCATAAGAGTGGCTGTGCCCCTATTAAGAATATATGTTGTGCTTTTTAAAACAAATGAAATAATTGCCTTAGTGGAGGAGCAGAAGCTGAGTTCGCAGACAGCTGTGCTAAGTCTTGCTAGGATGCAGGAGTAGATCTCTGGACTTCTGGATGGGTGGATGAATTCATTGAGTAGAATTTATTGATAGCTCTATCCACCTTTTGGAGCCAGTCAAATTTCGACCTCCTCAGTCATGGTCAAGACCCGAGCCCAGAGAGCTCAGGCTAACAAAAAGAAGAGTCAGACAAAGGAGGCCCAGGCAAAGGAAACTCACGGAAGCTTCACTCAGAAATCAATCCTAGATTATTGTGTTCCAGTAGATACGAATGCTCAATATGTTAGTAGTAACTCCTCAGGTACTACAGCTTTAGACTCACTGGTTAATCAGCTCAATGGAACAAATGGAACAAAGAGTAATATAGAAGTCCAAACAAACACAGAGAAAGAGGTGCTTCAGGTTACCCCTGGCAATTGGTCCATGGACCCAGAATTCTTAACCAGAACAGCAGGAGACATAATTGGTAAACACCTTAACTCCACAACCCCTATAGCAAACAGTTCAATGGTGGAGGAATCTATAGGAAAATGTCAAGGGGTTGAAAGTGACTATGCTAGGATTATGTACTCTCATATGAGTGACCAGTGTTTCCTCTCAGCACAAACAAGTGAGAAATTTTTTGACAACCTCCATTCTATAAAACAGGAAATATCTGGCCTCAAAGCAACAATGCAAGTAATTGTAGCCATGATTGAGCTAGGAATTTTAAAAGCAGCTCCCCCAGCAAGCCACCTAGATGCAGAGTTACCTGATTATCAGGAAACTTCTTTAAAATCACCGGTGGAGACAAGAGGAAAAGATACAAGCTCCATAGCAAAAAGTTTACATTCCCTAAGTCAGCTGGGAAAAATAGTGTATGACTGGAACATAAACACGGAGAAACCTCCAGAGACTACAGCTAGAGGAGGAAATGATAAAAGCAGCAAAGATACAAACTCACTCTTTTCAGATTTCTATGAAGGAGAAAAGTCCAAGACCAAGACCAAGACGCCTCCCCTACTTAATAGGACAACTAGAGAGAGACATATTACTATCTTTAACTGGCCTTTAAAGAGTTCAAATAATATTTGGCCCCTGTTGAGGGAAGTCCTAAAGGAAATCCTTGATGTTATGGACCCTGAATGGAAGGACTCAAGGGGCATTAAATGTGCCTGTTTATATCCTATAAACTGTAAAAAGTCCAGAGGCATGGTAACCCTGTCCTTTTCAGACAGTGTTTTGGCACACAGGTTTTGGAACAAGATTTTTAAATTTGAAGAGAAAGAAGTCTCATTCAAGCGGGGTCTGAAGCTACAGCCTTTTACACCTAAATCTAAGGTTCTGTCGAAGACACACTACTTAATACAAGGGAAGCCACAGTATCCAGCTGGAAAGGTTGGCTTAAAGGACAGAGATGCCTGCCATGAAAAATCAATCTTCAAAAACATATATAAGGATAGATACATTAACAAAGCATCAGGATCTCTAGATCGCTTTGTGGCTGGCAAAGCACTTCGTCATGATATAAACTTGGAGGTGACTACCCCCAAAGCTTTCAGCGCAGGAGAGCCAGCAATTTTAACTCTCTATAATTATACGATAAGAAGTAGACATGGATCCTTCTTGGGAAAGAAGGCCATCTTAGAAGAACTTGAACACCTATCTGGCATATGTATCAACTGGGAGGAGATGGACATTCTCAAAATAATTCCAGGGGAAGGTCTTAGTGGAACGGTGATCTTGGGATTCACGTCACCATCTCTTTGCAATCAAATTCAGGAATGTGTAAACAATCAGGCTACATCTATTAGTATAGGTGATATACCACATCCTGCAAAGATAACAAAAACCTCTACAAGAGAGACAGGCAGCAGTTTAGAGTTTTTCCATCTACAGGAGAGATTCAAGTCTACAGATAAACAATATAAGGGTTATAATAGCCTTTCTTCATACAATTATCCACACTTTAGTGGGAGGTCAGTATGTCCCCAGTTCGTAACTTATCCAAACAATATTTTAATTGGAAAACCAAGAACTTTTGGAAATAAATATAATCTTGCCAGACTGCAAACTGAGAATAACATACAAAAAAGAATCCACACCACTGTAGATGAGTATCATGGAGGTCATGGATACCAGAGATTGCACACAGGACAGAAATGTTTTTATAGCCAACCAAAATCTAGCATTAAGCCCTTTGATAGAGCTCCTATTCCTCATACAGGTTGCAGTTTTACTTATGCATCAAATCCATCAGAGGACTGACTAACAACCAATTGGAGGAGGTATAGGCCTATCCAACTAATCTCCTGGAACATTGCTGGATGGAGGAATAAAATGACTGATGCAGACTTTATTCACTATCTTCAGAAGTTTGACATAATCTGTCTTCAAGAAACATGGCTTATGGAGGGAAACTCTCTCAGCTTGCAGGGGTTCCGTTCATGGGAACTGCCTGCTCAGAAATCATCTATTTTAGGTCATGGTAGCGGAGGTCTGGCCATCTTGATCTCCTCGTCTATAGAGATGGGTGAAATTGTAGCCCTGGATTTAGAGACAAATTTCTGCCAGGCCATAATTATAAAAGGGTGCAAACCTGACCCCTTGCTGTGTATAAATGTGTATCTTCCCCCAAGATCATCCAAAGCTGCACAAGAGATGTGGATAAATCTTGAGAGTGTACTAGATAGGATATTCACTGTTTGCCCCAACCACCTGGCCCTAGTATGTGGGGATTTTAATGCCAGAATGGGGAGTGATTACCCTACTATGGGGAAAGTATTGGAATTTGACTTGGAGGCTATTATAAAAGCACCTAGATACTCACAAGACAAGATAATTAATAAAAATGGACAGGCTCTTATTTTACTAGTTTGTAAAATTCATCTCACCTGTCTAAACGGCACCAATCTAGACAGCTCTAAAGGATTCCTCACATATATATCTGATAAAGGTTCAAGTGTGGTGGATTATATTCTAGGGTCAGATTCTATTATGCCCTATATTCAATCTTTCACAATTGAGAATAGAGCTGAAAGTGACCATCTCCCTCTTAGACTGTCCTTAAATTTGCAAGAAGGTCATTTTAGAGTCCTGACAAATCTTAAAATGATCGGTCATCTGGAGGGCGAAAAACAACTCAAATGGTCACACACAGTTGATGCAAATATTAGGCAGATGTTGGCCTCAGAGAAACTCCAAGGACTACGTTTACAAGCCCTTGAGAAGTCTCATGCTATCAGGGAAATCTACCAGGATATAATTGCTACCCTTCAGCCATGCGTTGTTGCTCCATTTAAAAGAACTTCCATTGTGGGTCCCCAGAACTGGTATGACAAAGAATGTAAGGCCATGAAACGGGCTTTGTGTAAATTGATAAAGAAGGTGAAACATAATGGTACTACTGAAACCATGTTGAACCTAAAACAAAAAAGGAAAGAATATAAGGTTATGCTCAAGGAAAAAAAGAGGGCTTATATTGACAGCAATTGGAAAGCCTTGGGCCTAGCCCTCATGGAAAGTAACGACACCAAATTTTGGGGATTATTGCAGAGAGGTTTTAATAGGAAAAGCGGCGGGTTTGCTTCCTCAATTCCACCAGAGGTTTGGGTTAATCACTTTAAAAACATCTTTGGAAGAAACTCAGTTATATATCATATAGAAATTCATACTCCCAATAAATTCCCTGAGTGGCCCCCTGTTACCCCTGCTGAAATTAAAAAATTGATTTCCAACCTGCAAAGTGCGAAGGCCCCTGGAGAAGATATGATTCCACCTGAGGTGTTTATCATTGACCCAGATTGGTGGTCTCCCATCCTTGCAAAACTATTTACATACATTAACACCACAGACAATATTCCTACAGGGTGGAAATCAAGTATTGTAGTGCCTATTTTTAAGAAAAGGGACACAACAAATCCCTCTAATCTTATCTCTTTTTATGATAGAGTTACTAGCTTGATAGATGAAGGGAATGCTGTGGATGTAGCATATCTCGATTTCAGTAAGGCCTTTGACAAAGTTCCCCATGACATTCTTGCAAAGAAGCTAGTAAAATGTGGGCTGGACAGGGCTACTGTGAGTTGGATTTGTAATTGGTTGACCGACTGAACCCAAAGGGTGATCACGAATGGCTGCTTTTCATCCTGGAGAGAAGTGACTAGTGGGGTGCCACAGGGTTCTGTCCTGGGCCCAGTGCTGTTCAATATTTTTATCAATGACTTGGATGAAAAAATAGAGGGCATGCTCATCAAATTTGCAGATGATACCAAATTGGGAGGGGTTGCTAATACGCCAGAGGACAGGATCAAAATTCAAAACGACCTGGATAGATTGGAGAGCTGGGCCAAGGCGAACAAAATGAAATTCAACAGAGAGAAGTGTAAGGTCCTACACTTAGGTAGAAAAAATGGAATACAAAAATATAGGATGGAGGACACGTGGCTGGATAGCAGTACGTGTGAAAGGGATCTAGGAGTCTTCATAGATCACAAGCTGAACATGAGTCAGCAGTGTGATGTGGCGGCCAAGAAAGCCAATGCAATTCTCGGCTGCATCAATAGGAGTATGGTGTCTGGATCGAGAGAGGTACTGGTACCACTCTACTCTGCTTTGGTTAGACCCCATCTTGAATACTGTGTCCAGTTCTGGGCACCCCAATTCAAGAAGGATATTGACAAGCTGGAGCAAGTCCAGAGGAGGGCGACCATTTTGGTGAGAGGCCTGGAAGCCATGCCCTATGAGGATAGACTTAGAGAGCTGGGTATGTTTAGTCTACAGAAGAGAAGGTTAAAAGGGGACATGATAGCCATTTTTAAATATTTGAAGGGATGCCACGTAGAGGAGGGAGAGGGCTTGTTTTCTGCTGCTCCAGAGACCAGGACAAGGAGCAATGGATTCAAGCTGCAGGAAAGCAGATTCCACCTGAACCTCAGGAAAAATTTCCTGACAGTCAGGTCTGTCCAGCAGTGGAATCTGCTGCCTCGGAGTGTAGTGGAGTCTCCTTCCTTGGAGGTTTTTAAGCAGAGGCTTGATGGTCATCTGTCGGGAGTGCTTTGAGGGTGTTCCTGCATGGAAGGGGGTTGGACTGGATGGCCCATGTGGTCTCTTCCAACTCTACATTTCTATGATTCTATGATTCTAATTACAGACCTATCAGTCTTCTTGATGTAGCCTCCAAACTATATACCCGGTATCTCTTAAATAAACTTTTAGATTGGGATGATAAACATTCTATTATCCATGAAGAACAAGCAGGCTTTAGGAGAGGAAAGAGCACTTTGGACCAGGCTTTCACTCTGCACCATCTCATACACAAATATTTTGGGGGTTCAAATAGTTTTATCTATGCAGCCTTCATAGATTTCTCCTCAGCATTTGACTTGATAGATAGGCAGCGCCTTTGGTATAAACTGGATAAAACAAGTATTGATAAAAGATTGCTATGGCTTATTCAACTATTGCATCAAGATAATTATCTACAGGTGAGAACAGGTTTGAATGGTCTGCTTACCCAACCTGTTAACATATCCCAGGGTGTAAGACAGGGGTGCATTCTGGCACCCTTTCTATTCAATTTCTATATTAATAACTTGATTCCAGAAATGTCTGACTCCTCATTCTTTCCGCCGGCCATCAGCAACTATAAGATCTCAATTTTGTTATATGCCAATGACCTAGTCCTATTATCACAAAATAAAATAGGCCTTAAAAGGATGCTAGTTAAATTTGGAAAGTGGTGCCAAGAAGAAAAAATGCTAGTTAATTACTCCAAAACCAAAATTGTGGTTTTTGGGAAGAACCCCAGTAAGAGTACATGGTCTTTGGATGGCCATCCACTAGAACAAGTACAATCATTTAAGTACCTAGGGCTTTATTTTGATGCAAAGCTTACATGGAGGCAACATCTGGAAGTTACTAAACTTATGGGTGCTCAATCTATTGGGTCATTGAAAAAGTTTTTTTATTCAAGAGGAGGGCAACTAATAAAACCTGCAATAAAGGTTTTTATAGCTAAAATCATCCCTCAAATGCTGTATGGAGCTGAAATATGGGGAGAAAATGCTAAAGTTGTGCTCGAAAGGATACAAAATCAATTTATGAGACAGATTTTGGGTCTTCCACCTGGGGTGCCGGCAGCACATCTGAGGGCAGAACTTGGCATTCCTTCATTAGCAGCCAGGATAGATTTGGCCTTTTTAAGGTTCTGGCGCAGGTTAAATGAGCTTGAGGATAGCTCTATTAGTAAACGCTGCTGGTTGGAGGAGTTAAGGGTTGGAGGTTGGGCAAAACAGTGTCATAACAAACTAATGAGTTACCAGCTTAATGAAGAGACCTATTTAAAACTTAGTAATAGGGATCTTAAAAGTTGGATTCTCAACTATGATGCAAATCAAGACAGAGCGGAGATAGTTGGGGCACGGTTTTCTATTTGGTATCCTCACATTCAGACCAACCATGCAATGCCACAATATTTTGAAGACCTGACCTTCGTGCAGCTTCGAAGGGCATTTACAGAGTTAAGGTTTCAGCAGATGCCCTCTGCATATTTGGAAGGGAGATATCAACATATCCCAATTGCAGAGAGGAAATGTGGGTTCGGTTGTAACCAAATAGAGGACATAATTCATTACCTGTTACACTGCCCACTTTATTCTGAACCTCGTCAAAGATTTGTGATACCATTGATCCAACCCTCCTGGGACAGTTCCCCTCAAAGTATTGTGGTGGAGCTCCTCGCGGACAAACAAGCAAGGGTCACCTATTCAGTTGCCCAGTTTGCAGTTGCTGCTAGGAAAATACGTGCCTCTTTCTATCAGAAGCAAAGTGGTTTTAATAAATAATTTTTAATATTGTGATTTTATAGTTTACATATTTGCTGTTTTATTATTTTAAACTGCAGTTTGTAAGTATTCTGTAACTTCTGTACTATTTTCTAACTGTTGTAAAAGTTGTGAAGGCCACTGGCTATACAACAATAAAGTGTGTGTGCGTGTGCGTGTGTGCACACGCGCGTTAGCTTAGACAGTTTCTCCTCTTCCCATTCCTCTTGAAGCAATCTATGTTGCTGCCTGTCACCCCCAATTTCCCTTTGAAGCCTCTGGGGTAATCCCATTTCTCCATTCTGTTCAGTGATTAAAATTCTCAGTATTTTCAGCAAAAGCCATAACAGGTGCAGGAGTTGTATCTTATATGGGTCAAACAGAATCTGTCTGTTGTTCAAAGTACAGTCTGTTGTTACCCTGTTCTCTGGGGGTCCTGGGAGGGGCACCCAAATAACCAAATACAAACGCAAGTTGGGGAAATTAACTGGAGCACTCTCTTAAGCTAATGAGAGGCAGGGTAACTTAGCAGGGATCTTGCCACCCAGTGTATACGGGGTCAGGTCAGTTAAGCAGTCAGATGGGTTTTAAAATAGTAAAAATGATATCTTTATTAAAGGACAAACAGACAATTAAGACAACACAAGCACACAGGTAACTGAGAAATTAGAAATGAGAGTTTTTGGGGGAAACGGGTGATACAACACCTTTTCTCGTAGTCCTGGAGAAATTGAAGGTTTCAGGGAAGAAAACTCAGCGCGGTTTGCTGAGGGGAGCTCATCAGACAAAGCGGCAGCAAGGCGGGATGGAAGTCCAGAGCAATCCGAGTTGGTCTCGAAATCGGGGACCTTTTATAGAGTGGATTGTGCCTCCAGGCCATGCCATACTCGGTGAGAACAATGCGAGTTTGGAGCAGGACAAAACTTTGGGAAAGGTCAAGTTTAACACGATCGGCTTAGCGCAGGTTTAACAATAGTATAGCCAGTATGCAAATAGCTTGGCATTGTCAAACTATTGGCTCGAGGCTGGGCGTCTTTTTTTAGAGTTGCGCTTAAACAAGGGTGTTTGCAGGAGAGGTCCCTGAAGCAACGGAGTGGCTTTGTTCTTCCTGCCTAGGTGGAGAATGGAATGTCCAACACTTACTGGCCGTGCCTGTGTACGTGCTTGTCCAGAGACCTCACAAACATGTGGAGTGGGCTGGCAGAGTAAGATCAAATGATTTTGATATCAAGAGAGATATCTAGTGCTATCACCGGGTAGGCCTGAACCGTAGTAACAATTCCTCCCAAAATGGGCGGTATTGGGACAATATCGAACATTTTCCAATTAAACATTTAAAACTAAATTTAGAGCCGAATAGAGGTCTACAGATTCCGGGGTCATATCACTCCAGGGACAAAAGGCTTTTGCAACATTCCTATCTAGTAAAAGCAGTTCTTATCTAACAAAATCCTAAACCTAACCACATTCACACAGGCAAACATAACATTAACAATGGCAAATGGCAATTGAAGCAATATTAACAGTAGCAATGGCAATGAATGGTGAGCAGTGACCAAAAACCCTCCCGCCAATGGAGAAAAGCAAAACGGCAATGCAAAAATGGAAATAAGCAATGGCAAAATGAAATACTGTAAATCTAATGCAGGGTCTGGCAATGGAAGTATCCAAGAAGCAAACAATTCCGTGCGGGTACTGGAGCAAGAGTTCGAGTCCGGGGGAGGCGAGGTGCAAGCCAAAGTCTCTGCACTCCCCCCCGGTACAGGAAAAGTCTGGTGACTGGAGCAAACAGCAAAATAGGTCCAAGTTGGGCTGGAACCATAGCAAACTGTCCAAGTTCGTAGTCAAGCAAGCCAGGGCATGCTAGCTTTTTGCAGGATGTGGCTTGCAAAAGCGGCAAGCGGAATAGTCCAAGCGGCAGGAAACCTTGTAGTCCATGGTAATGGCAAAACAGTTTGTAAAGTCCGTTGGGGAGCGGCTGGATCACCTCATCTAGGTCCCCAACTGCGGCAAGAGGAACAAGTGGTCGTCTCGGGCTTGGCCCCTCGACTGGAACAGCGAAGTCTCAACACACACATACCCCATGGTGCCTGGGGGTGGTGGATGAGCCTGGGGATGGTCTTGGCTTTCTGGAACCATTGACCTATAGCTCATGAGAAAAGACTGACACATGTTATAGCCAATGGAAAAACTCAATGTAAATTAATGGCACGGAGCCTGCCGGGAGCTAAGTTCAAATCCTGAAATCCAGCTCACCATGACCGAAAGTGTTGCTGGCTGGCGGGGATATAAATAGCGACTGAGTTTAGGGCTGTATTAGCCATAGGAAGCCTGAAATGGTAGCAAGATTGCTTGTTCGGGTCCCGCATTGATCCAGTGGTCTATAGAGGCTGCTGTTAACCTCCTTGCCTCACGAGACTGGGATCCTGTGGGTCCTATCTGCACACTGGACCTTAAGTCAGGTTCCAGTCAGCAGGCAAGAAGCCGCACATTTCCCCGACTCCCAACACCAGGTTGAAACCGAAACTCCAGGTCCCGAACCAGCAATATCACTACCTCACAAATACAAGCTGGACTCCAAGGGAAAACCTAAAGATTGGTTTCCCTCGGATAGGCTTTTGAAGCCAAACGGAACAGTCAAGACAAAACACTACACTAACACTACATTATTTACAAACATTTACAATTGGTGCCTTGGAGCCCTTTTAATAGAATCTGCCAGCTTTAAGCTGAAAAACCTGTTTCTTGGCCCACAATGCCAGGACAATTAGACATATCGCAAGTACAATTTGGAATATTATTATCAGAGGGTGCATGGCATACTGAGCGATTGCCTGTCCGGTGGATGACCAATTAAAGATATCCCACCAGGAGTGTTTCGTAGCGGCTTCTAATTCTATTGAGGTCTTTACGACCTTCTGAGCTGAATGGACAACGTTCACGGCAATCTGTTTGAGTGAGTGCGAGACCTCTTTCACCTTGTCTGCGAGTTGGCTGAGATTTTGGAGCCCTGAAGACACCGGGATCTCGTCGTTAAGATGGAATCCAACTAGTTTGGACTCCGTAGGTATGTATTCAGTTTCTAAAACATAGTCCTGTATCTCCAGCTGGATATAGAAATCATGGCCAAAACAGTCCTGGACGTGTTGGCTGCAAAAGCAGGGATTACCGGAGCTGCGGTCGATCCAAATGGGGATGCTGCTAGGCAATAACGTCACACTCTCACAGGGGATATGTAAACAGAAACATTCACTAGTGATTTGGGCCATTACTCTATAGTTTACGGGTATCAGAATGTAATCAGAAGTGTTGCCATGACTGAAACTATCAATGTTACGGAAGCACTGTGCCCAATATTGATGAAATAGACAACAGGACAGATCAAAGGAGTGGGTACCATTGGACCAATGGTACATTGGTTGGGGTAACAACGTGGCATTAGCAGCTATGAATGGGAGTCCTAAGTGGGATGCTGGCCTGGATTACCTGAGCAGCAAAGGTGATCACGTTGCTCTGCAGTTGTGTACACTGTATGGCAACTGACAGATCGTGTGTCGTGTTCTTTAAGATGCAGCCAAGATCGGACACTATGTCATGCTCGGCGCCAACCCATTGCGGTAGCAGTTGGCTAATTAAGTCCATGCCCTTTGCCAAATTTGTCAAACCTGCAGCAGAGGATATACCAACGTCCTTTGTTTTGGTGCCAATTACACCTTATTGGCTAAGACCTCATTGTTAATGGTATTAAGGATGGTGCCGCCAGTTCCAATGCCTCCTAATATGGTTCCTAAGATACCTTGCTTAGGGCGAGTGTGTGGGTGGGAGAAGGACAGCCATCGTTTCTCCCAGTGTTCCCACTGTGTCCAAGCTAGTTTCAAATAAGGCTGGAAGGTCGGAAGTACTCTAGAGATGTTGATGATGGTAAAATTTAGCACCATCGTCATAATTATGGGCTGGATGTCTGAGTATACTACCATTTCTATGTCCTTCCGGACCACAGAGCTACCCACATACATGGCTGGTCATCTACCTGGAGGAATGGAGGGTTGGAGGGGGGAGTACAGACACCATTTCTTCCTGCAGGTGAACGCAGACCCTGTCAGGGTCCGAGCAATGTTTTGGCACTTGAACAAGAATGTCTTCCATACCCATTTAAGGCAGCATCTATCCATGTCGAATGTAATCGTGATTAAGGCTTCCTCGCGGTAATTGCTCCGGACTACCTTAACAGTCATGGGAGCGGTGTCGGTTGCCATCTCTACATAAAATGTTACGTTCTTAGTGGCAACTGCCATGCTTAAGCCCGCGCTAAGCCTGGTACTCGAGCGTATCCAAATTTGCGTGAATAGCTCAAATGGATACCACTTCTGAAACCATGGGAACAGCTGGGTTCCGCGTAACAGGGTCTCTGCCTCTGGATAGGGGTTCCAGTGGCATACTGCCTGTACATTAAATTGCCAGACAGTATATACATAGCTGAATTCTGAGGGAACTCCGAGGACACATCCAATTAAGGAGGACAACACGGCGGTCCACAGGAATGGGCCCATTCTGTCTCCTTGTAGGGAACACAGAGATGGGACTCCATTACTACTATTCCTAAAAATACAAGGGGGCTATTTACAAGGGGAAGGGGAGCGAGGAGGGCCAGAGCCTCCATCTCTTCAAGGGGGCTGCTATCCCATGAAGGGAAGCTAGGCCCATCCTGTGTTTAGCCGAACTATCAAAAGGGCTTCCCCATCTGGGGGTTTCCCTTTCCAATCCTTGCTCTGGGTCTCCGGAACTACTGGCAGGAGCGGCAACACATGCTTCTGGCTGTGGACCCACCTACTCAACTCAGTACGGAAGCCTGGCTTAGGCCCGTGGACCTCCGGTACAACTGCCTCGCCAGGTACGATGGTGACTGAGATGGAGCCATAGACTGCCTTGGCCCACCTAACTATCACCAGAGTCACAATCAGGGTGCTGCCGGGGCCATTAAGGACAAGGCGGCAACAAAAATGTCTGAACGGAGGGGTAGGCGGTAGCCATAGTCTCCTCCGCATATGGGCACATTGTCGGTTTGGTTGCTAACGGGACAGGGGTTGGGACCTCAATGGCAGCACCGTGGTGCACGGCCACAATCTCCTCTGATCCCTGGTTTAACTTCCATAGAAGCCCATTCGAGTCATCAACAGTGAGCCTGTTTCCCTGCAGGAAGCCGATGCCCAAAAGGCCATCGTCCTCGCCACGGTCCTTGCAAGCCCAAAACTGAAAACGGAATGTCCCTATGGACATCGAGATGTCCTTCCAAGCTCGAGCAAGGTGACCCCTCCCCCACTATCCAGAGAACTGGACACATTCGGGCGTGGGTTCACCATGTTTGACCAATTTGGGGTGCAGCAAGTTCAGTGCTACACCAGAATCCACTAACAGGGTAGCAGGAGTTTTACCCCCCCTCGGTCTCAGTGCCTGCCTTCACCCGGAACATTCCCCACCTTTTTGGCCACAACTTAGCCACAACATTGCGGGGAAACTTCCTGGACCAAGGGCACTCCTATTCCTGAAAGTCCAAGGTCAGGTAGTATCCAGCCGGGGGTGGGCCGTTCGTCATGGCCTGGACCGGCTGTTTACCGCCCACCAAAAGCTGCTTTTCCAGAACTTCTAAAAGCTCCGACGTGGGCCATTTGTCGAATTGGTTCAGGTCCAACCTGAACTTACGTAACATGCCCCAGATCCTGGCTCTATCCGAGGAGTAAGTTCTGGGCCGTGGGGTCATACCTGCCAGACGTCTCCTTGGGAGGACCAGACTCAGAGGGCTGTTTGGGGGCAGTGGGCTGCTGCGGAGGATTCCCTGCCTTGCTTGGCTGGCTGCGAGGGTCTCTTCCGTGCCACTGTCTGTCCTGTCTGGGAGCTGGGCGCGAGTTCTAATTCCCTTGCAGAATGGAATTCAGCGCGGATTTTCTATGCTGGGAATGGGGCCCATAGTTGGGGTACGTAACGTCCGATATGGGTTCCCAGTTCCCGGCGTCTCATCTCTGGGCCTTGATGGGGGGTCTCAGGGAGCCAGCCTCTCGTAACAGGTCTGCGACCCAACGGAGGCTGTTTCCAAATTCCTCCCACAATGTCATGGCCGGATCCACAAGACCGAGGGCCATTTTCGTCTCGTGATTCAAGCCTCCATACAATAGAGTCTTGAATTCCACGGTGTCGAAATGGTACCCATGGGCAGTCAGGGGAACCTTCTTGGCCAGAATGGCTAGCAGCTGCTTCCTTGCCATGTAAGCTTCAGGGTTCTCGCGAGGACCCTGCTGCTCCATGACGTAGAGCACGCTAGCACTCTGTCTGGGCCAGAGGATCTTCACTACCTCCCTCATCCAGTCATGGACCTCGAGCCTAACCAGACCCCAAGCCACCACAGCCAACTCAAGAGTAGGAAGCTCAGATGGGGACATGCAGAGACGGGCCAACTGGGTCAGGTCCTGGCCACTAGCCGTGGGATGCGAGTGGATGACTGCATTCAACCACATGATGCCGGTGGACCAAGTTAGGGGACCCATTTGGTCCGCAATGGCCTTGGCGTTAGTGGCACGCCAGGGGACTCTAGTGTCGGTGACCTGCATCTCCTGGGTCTCTGCCCTTTCCGAACTGCTTTCACCTGCGGGGAGGGTCCTGCAGGTCATGGACTGCGTCTCTACTGGGTGGACTGGGACCTTAGGGTCACTCCAGTCCAGATTAACAGGAGGGGAAGCCAGAACTTCCTCTGGCAGGGACTCCCCGGGAAAGTCCTGAGGAAATGAGGGGAGCAGCTCCGGGCACACAGCCGATAGCAGGGCCTTGCGTGTTTGGAGCTCAGTCTCCAGTGCGGCAATCTGCTTAAGGCAAGCTGTGTGACTAACAGCCTCGTGCTGTTCTTTGACTTGCCCAACCATAAACCTGGCTGCCTCTCGGGCATAATCCAGCTCAGTCTCCAAGGCGTGAGCTTTCTCTTCCCAAGTCTGGGCCACTAGGGTGAGGTCACTAAGTTTCTGAGCTGAGGCCTGCGCAACAGATGCAAAAGTTACTTTGTCTGCCCGCAGTGCCTCAATCTCGGCCTGAAGCCGGGTGTTTTCCTTTTCCGCTTCGGCTAGCTTCCCCTGGGTCTCTACTAGGGCACTACTAGCGTCTCTGGTTGCAAGCCAAAGTCCCCAAGCGGCCAACGCATCCTTCGATGGCCCGAATGGGTTCTTGGACTTACACGCCATGGCGTAAGCTTCACGGAAGGAGGCAAAGGGATCAGCCAACTGGAAGACAGAGTTCTTCCAGGGGCATTTCCCCTTACTCAAAACCCACCTTTCTAATTTTCCCCAGACCTCCTCCTCACACATGAGGTCCTTAACAACAACAGGGCTGTCCTTAGCCATTTCTCTATACCACACGGCTAAACTTTACTAAGACACACAGAACACGGGACCAGGAACTGGAGTGACGGGTAGGGTCACCTAGATCCCTTGGGGGAACTCGGGAGACGAACTCTCTGGAACTATTGCAGGAAAGAGGGACGAGAACCTATCTCCAGCCTGCCCAAACAAAGTCACTCTATTACACCCAAGCCCGGTTTTACACCTTGACAGCACTGTGGACGAGAGGATGAGGAAATGGTTGGTGGACGAGGAGGTCACCTAGACCGAGGGAACCCTCAGGAGTACTCCGCTTGCCTGAAGGGGGTAAAGAACACTTCGGAACTTACTATGCCATCCAGCCGAACAGCAGGGGAAGAGGGGCAAGGAACCAAAGCCAAACCATCCGTAACTGGTTTTCTGGGTGAGGGGGCCCTTCTTGCACCTCGTGACAAACCTCTAAACCCTAGACTAGGTCAGGGATCCACCCACACCTATTGCTAACAAAATCGGGACACACCCAAGAACTTGAGAAGCCGGGACGCACCCGCGCCTTCTCCAACTTAACAACCAAACAAGACTCAAGGAGGGGGCAAAGGAAGGAGTACAGGGGGGTTGTTGCTCCTTCCGTAAGTGCTTTTTGTGTGCCCTGCTGCTAAGATGTTGAATGTGTGTAGACTGTTCCTAACATGCTAAACCTCAGCACTTAGAATCCCAGCCTACGACAGACCCAAGGTGGGGAGGTGATTCCCAAGACAAGACTAAGAAAAAGGGGGAACAGATTCCTACCTGATAGAGCTACTTCACACACACAGGACTCACGCACACACTCGCCTGCCTACCAGCGTTCTAACACAACTCGACTGACCGTTCCCTAGGTCTGTACTGCCCGCTCTGAGGAAGTTCCAGATTCCTTCTCAGATTAGGGGTACTGGGGCTGCCCATGTTGCTCCACCACTCTGTTACCATGTTCTCTGGGGGTCCCGGGAGGGGCGCCCAAATAACCAAATACAAACACAAGTTGGGGAAATTAACTGGAGCACTCTCTTAAGCTAATGAGAGGCAGGGTAACTTAGCAGGGATCTTGCCACCCAGTGTATACGGGGTCAGGTCAGTTAAGCAGTCAGATGGGTTTTAAAATAGTAAAAATGATATCTTTATTAAAGGACAAACAGACAATTAAGACAACACAAGCACACAGCTAACTGAGAAATTAGAAATGAGAGTTTTTGGGGGAAACGGGTGATACAACACCTTTTCTCGTAGTCCTGGAGAAATTGAAGGTTTCAGGGAAGAAAACTCAGCGCGGTTTGCTGAGGGGAGCTCATCAGACAAAGCGGCAGCAAGGCGGGATGGAAGTCCAGAACAATTCGAGTTGGTCTCAGAATCGGGGACCTTTTATAGAGTGGATTGTGCCTCCAGGCCATGCCATACTCGGTGAGAACAATGCGAGTTTGGAGCAGGACAAAACTTTGGGAAAGGTCAAGTGTAACATGATCGGCTTAGCGCAGGTTTAACAATAGTATAGCCAGTATGCAAATAGCTTGGCATTGTCAGACTATTGACTCGAGGCCGGGCGTCTTTTTTTAGAGTTGGCTTAAACAAGGGTGTTTGCAGGAGAGGTCCCTGAAGCAACGGAGTGGCTTTGTTCTTCCTGCCTAGGTGGAAAATGGAATGTCCAACACTTACCGGCCACACCTGTGTACGTGCTTGTCCGGAGGCCTCGCAAACACGGGGTGGAGCGGGGTGGCAGAGGAAGGCCAAATGATTTTGGTATCAAAAGAGATATCTAGTGCTATCACCGGGTAGGCTTGAACCGTAGTAACATGTGACCAAGCAAGGAGGGAGGGAGGGAGCAATTTTGGTCCTGAGTTATTTGCTTCTACCACTGGGGAAAAGTAAGCAGAAATTTTTCATTTCCTTTTGTTTCATTTCCTTTTTTGCAAGGGAGAAAGTCTAATTCATTGGAATTGACAGGAGTGAAGCACAGGTTTTTGTAACCTTGCCAATACCACCATTATTATTTTTAGCTTATAATTTATAACTCAAGAGGACAGCCACCTTTATGTTTAAAGGCCTCAGTTCCTTTTCTTTATCTTACTTTGTCTTGTTCATCCCTTTATCTTGCTGTATCTTGTATCTAGTCCACATGCCTTGATTACATCTTGGTTGGACTATTGTAACACAGTCTACAGGGGCTCCTTCTGGAAACTGTTCAGAAACTTCAGCAGGTTCAAAATGTGGCAGCCAGAATGCTGACTGGGCCCAGTTACAGGGAGCACATAACTCCCCTGTTAAACTTGTTGGGGAAATTGAGAGACTTTGGTAATGAGACTCTCAATCAGCAGAGTATTTTAGTAATTGCACAAAAACGGAAGTTGAACAGATCACCAGTCCCACTTCTTTAACTCCACCCCAAACACACTTAATCTAGCTCAAAATAAACACAAAAACGGTTTGGTTAAAAATATAAAAGAGTTTACTCACAAAATCTTGTGCATAGTCTACACAGGTTCAATTCTTGAAGTAGGTAGGAAAAAAATTAAGCACTCACATGCTTGCTGAAAAATAATCCCTGTTAGGAGATCTCAGAGCATGCTTCCAGGTCAAAAGGCGAAGACAAAAAAAGGTAGGGCAAAATGGCAAGAGAACCTTTTAAAAGAACAAAGAATGTGTACGTGCTGGAGGAAGAGGTGTTAACCAACAAACAGGAAGTTTTCTCTCTAGGCTATCTCTCTATGCTTACAATAGACATGCAAACAAATTAGCCAGTTAATTAGACATGCAAAGGTTGCCACTCCCAACAAAACCAGCTTCACTGACCACTTGTTCATTTCTGGGCACAATTCAAAGTACTGGTTATAGCCTATAAGCCCCATATGGCTTAGGTTTGGACTATTTGAAAAAGCGTATCTCCCTATATGAACTTCCTAGAGCCCTAAGATATTCAGAGGAAGACTTTCTCTCTCAGTCCTGTTACTATCTCAAGCTTGCCTGGTGAGGACACAGGAGAGAGCCTTCTCAGTGGCTGCTCCCACCCTGTGAAACTCTCTTCCATGGGAGGCTAGGCTGTCCCCCTCCCTGCTTTCCTTTTGTAGTCAGGCAAAGACATTTCTTTTTAAGCAGGCCTTTAATGGGTGAGCTGGAGACTTTTTATCAATGGTTTTTAAAATTTATTGTAAGTTTTATAATTTTATATGTCTTTTAATATGTTACTTGTTTACATGCTTTTAATGTTTTTAAACCTTTTGGAAGCCATCTTGGGAGAAAAGGCAGCATATAAATTTAAATAAATAAATACATTCACAGCAATTCATCAGTGGCGGGGGGAGGCTACTTGAACCAGGAACCCAAGCTGCCTGCCTCCTCCTTCTGGAGGCCTCCTGATGAAAATCAATTCCTAAACTTAAGCTTCATTCCTTTTAGCTGAAACCACTCTTTCAGACCCCCAGATCTGTGATTTTAGCCAGAGCATCTCAATAGCTCATTCTCTTTCTTAAAGTCCTGGATTTGGCTAAGACTAGGATATTTTCCAGAATATGATTAGATTACGTTCTGGAATGGGTACCATAACCTAATTTCTGTGGCGATTGTGGCCCTCTGCATCCAGTCCCTTCTATTAATATCTCCAAATATAATTTATGTAGAACAAGCAACAGAAGATGGTTTTCTCTACAGGTTTTACAGTATACTGCATGATTTCAATAGGGCTGGAACACCACTTATCACAATGTAATATGATGTAATGGCTCATGTGTTGGATAAAAATATAGAGAAATAATGATTGATATATTACTGTTAGATATGTTAACCTTTGAAAGAAGATTTTTTTTCTTTTTTGGTTGTTGAAACAAAATTAAGCGAAGAAGAGAATTGTTGGATATTACCTCTGAGAGGCCTGAAAAATTTGAGTGTCACACACCATTTTTAAAGGAATATATTCTGTATTCTTTAATTTCTAATTCTTATGCTTCAGGTCCATTTTGCCTGCGTGCTTGTTTGTCTGTCTTCCTTCCTTTGTATTTGTTGAATTTTAGTGTTTTGGGAAATGTTCAAAATAAGAAGAAGAAGGACGACAAGACAATGATGCACCTTCATCTTTGGCCTCTTTATCAAAGCTGTGGAATGTTGTTCTGCTCCACTTCGCTAAGTTAAGTGCTTATATCTATGTGGCTAGAGCAGAAGCTATTATCAAATGAAAAACATCTGGCTGCAAATTCTGATTAAAACAACAAATGAAAGGCATTCTGGGTTGCTGTTTCTTTTTAATACTTCTATTTCTTCACTTGTGGGAAAGGTAACAAAGAGTCATCAGAGAGAGGAAGTTTGCTTTAACATAACTGGAATGTCAGTTTGGCAAGAAGGCATACTATAGTGTGTGTGAGTGTGTGTGTTCGTGTTCAAACCATCTCATATTACTTTCCATAAGCTCTTCAAAGCACATGAAGGTGAACTTTGACTCTGATAGCCTAAAAGGAGATCTTAACTGTAATCTTATCCCTTAAACTCTAGTTTTAATTGTTCTTCCTCTCAGTTTAGCTAATTTTTGCAAATTAGCAAAATTAATCTGATAAAGCAAATAGTCAAGAACTAATTTTTATTTATACTCCACTGCTTTATTTATACTGACCTTGCTTAGTTTCCAGGATCAGATCTATACTGTTAACAGTATTTAGACTATTCAACTTAATAACCCCTCTTGAATTCTGCAGTGAGTTACTATTTGTATGTGTTATGAACTAGGTATCAGAGGCCTTTTCAGAAAACTGTAGGCTAAAGCCCTTGTCTGTTGAAAGGATACACAGAAGGAGATGTTCGATGTGAAGTCGAAGGCTTTCATGGTCGGAATCCATAAGGTTGTTGTGGATTTTCCGGGTTTTGCGGCTGTGTTCTATTAGTACGTGAGGAGAAAATACTAATAGAACACGGCCTCAAAACCCAGAAAATCCACAACAATCAATACATAGAAAGCCTGGTGAAATCTAAGACAACTGACCAGTTCTTCTTTCACAGACACTCACGCATACAGTTCCCCCTCAACCCTCTGTCAAATCCCCTCCCTGTCCAGAAAACAGCCATCATTATCCAGCCTTTTGCTAAGGAGAGGGCTTGTTTTATGCTGCTCCAGAGACCAGGACAAGGAGCAATGGATTCAAGCTGCAGGAAAGGAGATTCCACCTGAACCTCAGGAAGAACTTCCTGACAGTCAGGGCTGTCCAGCAGTGGAATCTGCTGCCTTGGAGTGTAGTGGAGTCTCCTTCCTTGGAGGTTTTTAAGCAAAGGCTTGATGGTCATCTGTCGGGAGTGCTTTGAGGGTGTTCCTGCATGGCAGGCGGTTGGACTGGATGGCCCTTGTGGTCTCTTCCAACTCTACATTTCTATGATTCTATGTAGTTGGAACTGTTACCCCATTAGCAGACCCTGCCCCGGGGGGATATAAAATTAATATCAAAATATATCAGGCAAGCCAGAGAGGTTGTCCAGGTGGGTACATAGACAAATAGGTGAAGAGACTGGGCATAGGTCAAGGCCAGGAAAATCCCCAGTCAGGTTTCCAAGAAGGCAAGGCATGTCCGCACAGACAGAGGTTCCTCAGTCACAAAGCCAAGTTGAGGGGATTGCCAGGTTTTCCCCTGTTGAGCAACACTTTCATCGGCAAATCCTACAAGGGCAAGGTCTATTTACATGAAACAATCATGCAAGTCATCAAGGTGCTATTGTGTAGTATTTTCCTTCTGTTTCAACCGTTGTTCTTCCTGGGAAAGGCCCTGCCCCTGAGGTACGTTCTGCCCTATGAGCAGTCCCTGAGAGAAATAACATCTATTTTAGCTTCTGTACTGGGTACACAATATTAATAACTCAGTGGGTAGAGTGGGGTTCTTGGGTTCAACATGAAGCAGTGTCAGCAAAGCCCTCACTGAGCTGAATAGCCTACCACTTTGTTCTGTTAAAGGGTTAAAAGGCTTTTTAAAGAAACAGATTTTTAGAGCTGGCAGCTGGCAAGCTGAGCTGAGACCTCCCAAAACCTTGAATGTCCAGGTGCAGAGAACAAACAGATAAATACAAGTCTGAAGGACAACAAGGCTGTAAGGAGTAAACCAAGTTGATAACAAATACAAGACAGAAAGTTGGCATTGTGTAGTAAAGGGGCGGTTAGGAACTGTGAGGGGCATATTGAAACCACTAATGAGAATTAAGGAGGCACGAGGGAATACATGATTAAGTGCGTGATCACTTATACTGTAAATATGGGGAAGGGGGAATGTAAATTCTTAGGCGATCCTGATAGGCTGTAACTTTTGGGTCCTGTCCAATTGGATCCAAGGAGGGAGAGAAACCTGCATCGGGCAGGGGGATAAAATATGAGGTATTCCATAGTAGGGGTGTCCTTCTCTCTCAGGAGGCACCCGGCTCTGCAGATGTATTTATTCTTAAATAAACATTTAATGCTTCAGCCGATCCTGTGCTAAATTGTTTTATGACTCTTATCAGCAATTTCTTACAGTCCCCCTTTTTGAGACCCTCTTCGGAGAACTCCCCCAACCCACTAGCAGACGGGCACTCTGTTAGTCGAGTGTTCCCTTCATCTGCTTCTCTTTGCAGAACTCCTTCTTTCTCGCTGCTTCCCAGACTGAAGACTTCTAGACAGATGCAGTATTACTACCCTTACACCCTCTCTGCTACATCCCCTATAAGTTTTCACCTCTTTCCCTTCTCGATAGTTCTTGTGTGTGTGAGCGAGTGACTGTGTTCGTGTGTGGGAACATATTCGCTAAAAAATTTCATTATTGATACGATTGGCTGGCTTTTGCTTTGTCTGACCCTGTAAAAATTGGGTTGAAGGTCTTGCTAAGTTACCCTGCCCCTCATTCTGCCAAAGCTAATGCTCCGCTATTCTCCTAGTCTTTGCATTTTTGGAGCAAATCAAGGTGTCCCCCAGGGGACACCCAGAAGTCAGGGTAACAGAACCTTCCAGAATTCTGTTTTGTCCTTGTTGTGTTGCTGGCAGCTTTGTGAAACTTCATAGTGGGATGATGTAAAAGCTGGAATGTAACTTCAGAACGGTATTTCAGAAACCCTTATGGAAAGTGAGAGGCTGGATAAAGCTGGTAGGACCAGTCAAACATAGCTCATGAAATGCTGTGAATGGGGATCTATGAGAAAAAGGATGGTAACAGCAATAGCATGTGTATTTCCATACCGCTTATCAGTTGTACTCTCTAAGCAGTTTACAATGTGTTAGCTAATTGCCCCCAACAATTTTACTGATGTGTGGAAAGATGGAAGGCTGAGTCAACTTGGAGCCCAGCAGGATCAAACTCACAACCTTGTGGCTGCAGTACTGACATTTAACCACTCCGCCCCCAGGGCTCTTAATCCTAGAAGCTTGTCTAGTAAAGAGTTAGATGGGGCACTATGATCCAAATTTAAGACAGATAGAAATAGAGTGAACACTGGTTAGGAGGTAGGAAATAGATAAGATCCTAATAGGGTTTTGGAAGCTGGAAATGTGCAAACAGCACAAGGCATCTGCTCTAATTGGATGCTATGATGGATACAGATCCAGTGGATGTAACTCTGGTCACTGCTTGTCCAGTGATAATGGATACTTTTCAATGCATACAACCTGAGGATGTGTACAGGATTTTGGAGATATGATAGCTCTCACATGTGCTCTAGATCCTTGTCCTTCCTGCTTTATTAAAAAAGCTGGGGAGGGAGACTGGCTAACTGGGTAGAGAGAATGGGCAATTCCTGTTTAAAGCAAGGTAGAGTTCCAGCTTACCTCAAGGAGGCTGTTATAAAACGTACTAAAAAAAGCCATCCCTAGATCCTACCATTTTGGATAACTGTTGGTCAGTGTCTAACATTCCATTTCTGGGAAAGGTTCTGGAGCATGTGGTAGCCTCCTAGCTCCAGAGGTTTCTCGATGAAACAGATTGTCTGGATCCATTTCAATCTGTTTGCAGACCTGGCTATGGGACAGAGACTGCTTTGGTTGCCTTGATAGATGATCTGTATCAGGAACTAGACAGAGGGAATGTGTCACATTGGTTCTGCTGGACCTCTTTGCAGCTTTTGATACCATTGACCACGGTATCCTTCTGGGTTGCCTTGAGGGAATGGGAGCTGGGGCAATGTTTTACAATAGTTTCATTCCTTCCTTTTATTCCTTTCTGGGCTGAACCCAGAAGGTGGTGCTGGAGGACTCCTGTTTGAACCCTTGGTCTTTGGGGTTCCTCAGGGCTCAGTTCTGTCCCCCATGCTATTTCACACCTCATGAAACTGCTAGTACAATTTGTCTGGCATTTTGGGGTTTGGTGCTATCAGTATGCAAATGACACCCAACTTATTACTCCTTTCCACCACAAGCCAAGCAAGCTGTTTGGGTCCTAAATCAGTGCCTATCATCAGTAATGGACTGGATGACAACAAACAAATTGAAACTTAATCCAGAAAAGATGGAGGTGCTCCTGGTTGGTTGAAAGGTATATCAGGGAATTGTCATGCCCTGCTTCCAGAATATGACAGAGAGTGAAACAGGAGCATGCCAGGACCTGCCGTACAAGAAGAGGTTACAATGCCACAAACAGAAAAGGGAACAGTGCCAGCTCCAGCAAAGAATCCTGCCCCTTCAGACACAGAAGGTAACTTAATAGTAACTACCTTTGCTTGAGTGCAGACCACAAAGAGAGAACCTATGCTGATCTCAGAGAATATATAACCAGTAACAATCAGGCAACAGCTGCATTAGGTGGCTGACCTATATAGCTGCCACCCTTCCCCTTCAGGAGTTGTCAGAGCTTATTTGATTGCTGTGTTTGCTGGATGTCTTGCTGATTCTGTGCTTGATTCTGGATTACCCTGCTTGACTTTGGATTTGCTGCCTTTGAACTCCGTTGGACTTTATTTTGACTTTGTGCATAGTGAATGAATGTAAGTAATGAGCTGGGAGCTATTCAGTTTGTTTTGTCTCAATTATCAGTAGTGCTGTTGGGACTGAGATAAGATGGCATAAGCTCTGACCAAACCACAGCTGATGCTATGGAGTGCAAGAGGAAAATGAGGCCTTAAAGACACACCTTACTCAGCTAACAGCTGCAGTCAACAGCTTGCAATTGCAGCTCAATAAGCCTTGCTCCAGTCCAGAGGAAGGTGCCAATTGCTGTCCCTGAGAAGTCTGCTGGGGATCCAGCTCACTTGGAAGTTTTTATTGTCAACTTCAAGCTGTATGTACAGGTAAGAACAGAAGACTTTCCTAATGAGTCTATTTAGGTGGCTTTCATGATCAGTTTGCTGTCTGGCATGGCTGCCCAATGGGCTACTTTGCTGCTGTGTCAAAACAGCTCTGTGTTAAACAGTCTGGAGGCTTTCCAGCAAGAACTTAGAACTGTGTGGGGAGACTCAGTAGATAAAAATCTACTCAGTAGATAAAAAATCAATGATTTTTTTAGATTAAAAAAACAGATTTTTTTTGATTGAGGAAAAAAATCTATTTAAAGATCATTTTCTATTTAATATACATTATAGTCCAAAGACTATTCATTATGAAATTGAGATTAGTTTTTAATTAAGTAGCATGAGAATGTACATTCATAGACTGTTTAAATTTTTGTAAATGGATTAGTGGAATTCATTTACCAATGTCATGCTCTTCAAGAGGTTTCTGTTAGATTATTGGGGAATTTTTCTATCTATAGGGTATTACAACAGATGTTTGGTTTTACAGTTCTCAAAACCATGATTTTGTGTCTGCAGAGATCACAATCCCATTGTTCTTTTGCAAATCTATGTACACAGAATCAACCCCTTACCTCTTAAGTGCTAAGTTTCAAAACATTCAATAAATAGATTGCTGGGAGACTAGGAGAAGAATAGATCTGCACAAGAAGCTAAGTGTGAGGAGGGAGGGGCAAGCAATAAAAATGAAAGTGAAACCTTTTGAGTAGAATACTCCAGGTGTTCTTGGATCTTGTGTGTGTAGCCTGAGGTTTATCATATTCTTTCCCTGGAGGAGAAAACCTATAATGGCATTGGCAGCAGACTGTAAGAGAGACCGAATTTGGGAATATTTTAAGGAAATTCCTCTACATATGGGTAAGGCAGGCATGCGTACAAAATGCAAACACTGCAACAAAGAAATGGAAGGCCTGGTGGCCTGAATGAAACATCAGAAGTGCTATGATGAAGACAAAGGATCTTCAGGTGGGTAAACATTTTGATTTTGTAATATTTCTTAAAGACTGCCCTGAACTGTAATCTTTGAGCAAAATTATATTTGTTATTAATTATTGCATGTTGCTGTCATTTTGATATAGTTGTTATGAAGAATAAAGAGTTAAAACTAGAAAATATTCCTCTTGGGAGCAGAACTGAGTGGCAGTGAATATAAAATAAGTAGTACTAAATAAGGCAGGAATGATATAAATAATAAAAGCATTGATTTTTTGTTTTTGTTTAGGAGATTCCATCATCAACATAAAGTATTCTGGAAGTTCTCTGTCTTCAAGATTGCCATCCTCCTGATGTACAGCAAGAGTTATCTGTCCAGGATAGAGTTTCATGTTGTATACATCCACAGGATGTCACTTAAAAGAAAGAAAAAAAGCTGACCATCCAAGAACCATCATCGATAAGTTTGTGATAGAAACTAACAGATCACAAAAAGAGTTAATTGATGAAAAAATTGCCCTGTTTGTTTATGCAACAAACTTTCTTTCTGTCTGATTGAAAGCCCATACTTCATTAAGATGGTTCAGTCACTGGTACCAGGAATACAGTCTACGCAGCAGAGCAGATGTTGCAGGGAAACTGCCGGATAAAGTATATGAAAAAGAAATGGAGCAATGTTGCAACAGCTCTAGAGGATAAAATTGTTAACCTAAGTCTTCATGGGTGGAGTACTGTCCATAATGATCCTGTTATCGTAGAATCATAGAGCTAGAAGAGACCCCAAGGGCCATCCAGTCCAACACTCTGCTATGCAGGAACATACTTCAAAGCATTCCCAACAGATGGCCATCCAGCCTCTGCTTAAAAACCTCCAAAGGAGGAGACTCCACAACACTCTGAGGCGGCATATTCCACTGTTGGACATTTCTGACAGTCTGGAAGTTCTTCCTGAGGTTCAGGTGGAATCTCTTTTCCTGCAGCTTGAATCCATTGCTCCTTGTCCTAGTCTCTGGAGCAGTGGAAAACAAGCCCACTCCCTCCTCAACATGACATCCCTTCAAATATTTAAACATGGCTATCATGTCCCCTTCTCTTCTGCAGACTAAACATACCCAGCTCCCTAAGCCGCTCCTCATAGGACATGGCTTCCAGACTCTTCACCATTTTGGTTGCCCTCCTCTGGACACATTCCAGCTTGTTGACATCCTCCTTGAACTGAGGTGCCCAGAACTGGATGCAGTATTCCATATGAGGCCTAACCAATGCAGAATAGAGTGGTATCATTACCTCCCTTAATCTAGGTACCATACTCCTATTGATGCAACCAAGAATCACATTGGCTTTCTTGGCTGCCACATCACACTGCTGACTCATGTTCAGCTTGTAATCTACCAAGACTCCTAGATCCCTTTTACATGTACTGCTATCCAGCTTGTATATGTGCCTGTATAACAACAGAAGAGAATATCTTCCTTGCAGAAGCAACTGATACATCAGGAAATGTGCACACAGCAGAATACTTAGGAGTGGCAGCAAAAGCTATAGTAATGTGCAAACAAAAATTTAAATATTTAGTACTCAGTTTGGTCACAGACAATACTGCAAATGTATCCAAGATGAGAAGAAATTTAGAAGAGCAAGAAGGGTATACATATGGTTGCAGTGCTCATTTGTTGCAACTCCTAGCCAAAGACTTCAGTGTTCCAGAAAGAAAGACTACTGTCATTAAAATGTGCTAAAAACATGGAAGTTTGTGATAAATTGCTAAAAATATGGAAGTTTGCAGCAGCAACAGCAACTCTAAAAAGAATGAGTGGAATCAAGGTAATGATCCCACATGTTAGATGGAATTCTGTAGTGGACTGTTTTGAGCAATATATCAAGAACTGGCCTATTCTGGTGACAGTTTATGAACAAAATTGAGAGAAAATAGATGGCATGGCCGTGGCTAATATCCTCAACATTGGGTTTAAGATATGCTGACCATCCTGAAACCGTTTACTGAAGTTTTTAATGAAATACAGAAAAATAGCTGTTTTTTTGGTGATGCTGTTGATATTGCTGATGCTTAAAAACAGAACTACACACTGACAGAATTAAATTACAAACATTAAAAAACAAATGGGACAAGCACTGGCTCCAGCTCATTTTCTTGCAAATGTTGTCAGTATCTGGTACCAGGGTCAAACCATAAGTGCTGAGGAAGAGGAGTTAGCTATAGCATAGGTATCAAGCAATCATCCATCTGTACTGCCAACTATAATAAATTTCAGAGCAAAGGGGGAACCATTCAAGAAATATATGTTGGCTGATGTTTTAAAGAAAGTCACATCAGTGAACTGGTGGAAGTCACTTCAGCACTTGGATTGAGACTGTTGAAGTAATAATTTCACTTTTAACAGCAGTAGCTTCTTCTTTTGACATAAAAAGAATATTCTCTTCCTTTGGATGCATTCATTTTAAACTGAGAAATCATTTGGGACCTGATAAAGAAGGAAAGCTTGCTTTTCTTTTTTGGATTATGAACAGTCAATAAGATGAAGAAGACTGAGCTACAGCAGACAATATTTTAAGTTTTTAATATGTGGACTGGGCTGATAGTCTTAAGTATTTTCTGTCACACCCAAAATATAGCAGAGATTGCTCCCACAGCTTTGGAAGCATGCCCAGCAGCAGAGAATACCTTAGCAGCAATGCACTGTAGCCAGGAAAAACTCACTCACATCAATTGTTTTCTTCCATCAAGGAGGCAATTTATTCTTGAGTTACAATGTGTACATATTTACAAGGATCTCCAGAAGGCATTCCAGCATCCCTCTGCTTGCTCTTTCTGACAGAGTCTCCAGCAGATGCATCAGGCACCATGTGCAACTTGTTGGCCAGCTCTCAGCTACATTTATATTCACACTAGCTGATGCAATCCTGCCAGCCTTTGCATTTTCCCCACACCTGATGCAACCTTCTCCCTTGATTGCTCATCAGCATGACTCAGCTAAAGTCACTGTCTCTCCACAGGTGCACTTAACGACCCACACCACAAAGTATTTTCTACAGGTTTGCTCCAACCTTTACTTGACATTTTCAAAAAAAAAGATATTTTCTTTATCCATATCAGTTAACTGTTAAGTGTTACTGTCTAAAGGGTTAAGTGTTCTTGTTTCTTCTCTGGCTTGCGTAGCTATGGAAACGTGCTTAGCAGCTTCCCAGCCTGTGAACTCAGAGAGCAAGATAAGGCTCTGAGCCATTCCCAAAACAAAGTGAAGGTTTTGACTAGAAAGTTTTCCGTTCCCATGTACTCAGCTTGTTTTCCACTGTCTTTAAGAACTGCCTGCCTGCCAGTCAGTTGTTGTTCATTTGTTCACTTGTTCTCCTGTTCAGTTTCTGTGTTCTTTGCTTCTGTTCAGACATGGATATTACCTAGATGCTTTGCTTTATATGTATTCCAGCTTTGCTTTCAATAAACAACGTAGTTTTTAGACTACCTGATAGCCTCACTCTGGAGGTTTTTCTTGGGACTTAACAAGTTTTTGGCTTACTTCTAAGCACAGCTGAACAGTGGGTCATGCTAAATCCATGGCATGCCCCCTAGAATTCCTCAACATTAACAAGCATGTTTAAGCAAATACAACCATACATAAGCTATAATGTTATTGTTTTGGTTAAATTAAACTATTTAAATTGTTGTAATTAAGGTAGTGATTATATTTCTCCTTCCAATAAAATACAGCAGAAAAGTTGTCCAAATATGAATAATTAACCTATTAAACTAGAGATAGATAATTATGAAATTATTGTGAAATGAACTATCTATGATGTGTTTCTAATAGTATAACCAAATCAGTATTTTTTATATATTACTGTAAAACTGATCTAAAAAGTTGTTCTACAAATGAAACCTTCATCTGGTTGTAAATATTAAGATTATACCAGCAAGAATGAGTCTTTGGTAACTCTGAGTTGTGTAAAATATGTGCCTTTGTTGGTGGTGGGGGGAATCACATGATTAAATTGAGTCTTCGAGTAGTGATTTAAATCAAATCCACACTGCCGAGTACAAACTGCAATTGCCAGTCAACAAGTTAACCAGTTGCAGCAGGGGAAGGGGACTGTGCAAGTCACACCACAGCCTTTTGGCTCCTGGCCCAGGATCTGGATGACAATGACTCTGCCCTCTGGGATCAGTACAAGGCAGATCTGTTTCCTAAAATTCTAGATGAGCTGACTCATAGCCCTCCTCTTGCTACTCTAGCACCTGCTTATCAAGCAGGCTCTCTGAATAGATGGCTGTTTGGAGGCTCATTGTCAGACCCACAGAGGCACAACTAGGGCTCCAGGCTTCTGCTGCCTCTGCTCTAGCCATCACAGGTGCACCTGCTGCCTAAGTTCCAGCTACCTCAGGTGCTCCCTCCACTGGCGTTGCCCTTCCTGAAGAACCAGTGCAGCTTGGGGTAATGCGTCATCACCTCACTGCTGCAGTAAAGATGCACAGGAAAGAGGTGGGACTGTGCTTATATTGTGGACCGGAGGGCTACTTTGCCAGAGACCGCCTTGCCAAGAAGTGAGGCTCTTCCCAGCCAGGAAACAAACCCTGCCCTCAGGTTTAGAAGGACTCTGCAACCTGGGAGAGCAAGGCGTAAGGGCATCAATTCCTCTTACAGAGCCCAAGCGAGATGCACTGCTGGTTGCTGCAACAGCCTGGGTAGTTGTCACCCAGTCAATGCCCGTGGGAGCCATAATTGACTCAGGGGCCTCTAACAATTTCATGGACTTAAGCTTTGCCACCCAGCACCACATAACCATGCTCCAGCTATCTGGACCTATTTAAACCATTAATGGGTGGCTCTCAAATTCTGAACCAGTGACACATCAGACTCCTGAGCTAACACTGTAGATCTGAAGTAGAGAACCTATATATGATTATAAAATATGCTTATAGAATCTTATAAGAATAATCCTCTGAAAGTGTGTGACAAGTTAAAGTGGATTGCAATATGCCACGTTAACAGTTTAGCAGAAGTTCCTGTGTTGAATACAAGGTTGCGGTCACTGTGTGCTCTGTTGCTCAAATGTTCTGTAACACATTTCCTGGAATGTAAACATCTGTGAGGTAGGAGGGTATCAGAGAATACTGCAAACCTTGCAAAACTTCAGAGGGGGCAGGCAGGAGGAAATGTCTTTGTGTCACAGACTGCTATAAATATGTTTTGCGAAGTGTGCTCAGGGCTCTTGGCACTTTTTGGGAAACTATTCCAGCCTTGCAGCCCATGCGTAACTATAATAAATTCTTTTTCCTTTAATTTGTGGTCTCCCTGTCTCTGGATTTCTGCAACAGATCCAAGGCCATGTTGAGCAGGCACAGTTTTTCCTGGCAGCAGTCCCCCATTTCCCTGTGGTCCTGGGGATGCCACAGTTGTCTGAACATGACCCCCACATCTTGTGGTCCCAGTGTGAGGTGCTCTTTGCCTCAAAGTACTGCTAAGAACATTGTTGGCCCAAGCAGGTGCATGCTGCTCAGGAGTCTGAAGCCACAGAGACTTCTCTGCTGTTACCCCTAAAGTACCAGGACTTTGTGGACAGATTTGATAAGAAAGAGGCTGACTGTCTGTCCCCATATTATGTATATGATTGTGCTGTAGACCTGGTGCCTGGGGATCTCATTCCTGCCAACTGCCTACTTTGTCGAAGCCAGAACTGACTGCCCTATGGGACTTCTTACAGAAAAACCTACCCTCGGGCTTTATTGGATCTTCCACATCCCCTTCGGGAGCATCCATCTTGTTTGTACGCAAGAAATGTAGTGAATGCCACCTCAACAATGACTACCAAACCTTGAACTGCATCACCATTTGGAATCATTATCCTCTGCCAATCATTCCTGAACTGTTGCAACAGTTACAGCATGCCAAGGTGTTCACGAAACTGGATTTCTGAGGGCCTTCTAATCTGGTCCATATTTGTGCTGGGGATGAGTGGAAAAACAAGTTTCAAACTTGATGTGGCCATTATGAGTATATCGTCATGCCCTTTGGCCTTTGCAATGCTCCTGCAGTTTTCCAGCACTTTGTTAATGATGTTTTTCAGGACTATTTGGACCAGTTTGTGATTATTTATTTGGATGATTTTTTGTTTTACTCTGAATCAGATCGCCCATAATGCCCATGTCCATGCAGTCCTTCACTGCCTCAGGGAGCACCAGCAGTATGCCAAGCTGGAGAAGCGTGTGTTCAACCTCCCAGCAGTGGATTTCCTGGGATACCGAATTTCTCCCAAGGGAGGTGGAGATGGATCCTGCCAAAGTAGAGGCTGTAGTCTCCTGGCAACTGCCTAGGAAATGGAAGGAGGTACAGCATTTCCTGGGGTTTGCCAACTTCTACAGAAAATTTATCTCCAACTTTGCTTCCCTGGTGGCCCCCATCACCAACCTGTTATGAGGGAAGTTTCTGTTCTGGTGGACTCCAGCTACTCGGCAGGTCTTTCAGGACCTAAAAGCCCAGTTCACATCAGAACCCATTCTCCAGCATCTAGACTCCAGAACTCCATTTGTCATGGAGACCAACTCAGTCATCGCCATTGGAGACATGCTCCTACAAGCCACCCCTACAGCTCCCCATCTATTCCCCTGCTCTTTTTATTTTCACTAGCTGTCACTGTCAGAGCATAATTATACCATCTAGGAGAAGGAGCTCCTGGCAATTAAAGCAGCATTTGAACATTGGCAACACCTATTAGAAGGGGTGGCCCATTCTGTGCAGGTACATACTGATCACTGCAACGGCCAGACAGCAAGGGAACTCAGGCAGAGACAGGTGCAGTGGTCACAGTTCTTTGACAAGTTTAATTTCCACCTGCAGTATGTACCCATGCCCAGAATTGGTAAGCAGATGTGCTCTTGAGGAAACCAGAGTCCACAATTGTCTGCCCAGAACATTTTTCAGCTGCCCAGAACATTTTGCAGCCACCCAGATAGTCTCAGGGAAGCGACCAGATCCGGGATCCCCAGCACCTTGATCCACTGGTCCAGTCACATTGAGAGGATGGGGGGGGTCCTGTACCACTGAGGGCGTTTCTACATACCTGCTGTGTCCTGCCAGGACCAAATGCTCTGTCTATGCTATGATGGGAAATCTGCAGGGTACTTTGGTTTATACAAGTCCTTGCACCTTGTTACCTGAGAGTTTTGGTGGCTGCAGCTGTGAGCAGAGGTAGATCAGTACATGCAGACTTGTCCTGTGTGCCATCACACCAAAGATCAGCTGGGAAAGCCAGCAGAACTACTACATCCATTGCCTACACCCTTAGGACCCTGGAAGGTGGTTCTATGGACTTATCACAGATCTACCTCTGGTTGGGGGCCATACCACCATACTTGTGGTGGATCTTTTAATCAAGATGACCCACATCATCCCCTGCCCCAGCATCCTGACTGTCAAAGAGACAGCACGCTTGTTCATAGACCATGTCTTCCGTCAACATAGCCTTCCTGAGGGGATCATGTCTGATTGTGGTTCACGGTTAGTCATAGCATCATAGAATCATATGGGTGGAGTAATGTCTATAATGATTCTGTTATCATAGAATCATTGAACTAGAAGGGACCCCAGGGACCATCCAGTCCAACGTCCTGCTATGCAGGAACATACTTCAAAGCATTCCCAACAGATGGCCATCCATCCACTGTTGGACACCTCTGACAGTCTGGAAGTTCTTCCTGAGGTTCAGGTGGAATCTCCTTTCCTGCAACTTGAATCCATTGCCCCTTATCCTAGTCTCTGGAAAACAAGCCCACTCCCTCCTCAACATGACATCCCTTCAAATATTTAAACATAGCTATCATGTCCCCTCTTAACTATCTCTTTGGAAGACTAAACATCCTCAGGTCCCTAAGCTGCTCCTCATAGGGCATGGCTTCCAAACTCTTGACAATCTTGATTGCCCTCCTCTGGACACGTTCCACCTTGTCAATATCCTTCTTGGATTGAGATGTCCAGAACTGGACACAGTATGCCAAATGAGGTCTAGAGTCGTACCATTACCTCCCTCGACCTAGACACCATACTCCTGTTGACGCAACCAAGAATTGTGTTGGCTTTCTTGGCTGCCGCATCACACTGCTGACTCATGTTCAGCTTGTAATCTACCAAGATTCCCAGATCCCTTTCACACGTACTACTATCCAGCCACGTGTCCTCCATCCTATATTTGTGTATTCCATTTTTTCTGCCTAAATGCAGGACCTTACATTTGTCTCTTTTGAAATTCATTTTGTTAGCTTTGGCCCAGCTCTTCAATCTGTCAAGGTCATTTTGAAATTTGACTCTGTCCTCTGGTGTACTAGTAATCCCTCCCAATTTGGTGTCATCTGCAAATTTGATCAGCATGTCCTCTACTCCTTCATCCAAGTCATTGACGAAGATGTTGAATAGCACTGGGCCCAGGACAGAACCCTGTGGCACCCCACTAATCACTTCTCTCCAGGAAGAAAAGAAGACATTGGTACACCCTTTGGGTTTGTCCAGTCAACCAATTACAAATCCACCTAACAGCAGCCCTGGCCAGCCCGCATTTTATAAGCTTCTTTGCAAGAATGTCATGGGGAACTTTGTCAAAGGCCTTAGTTAAATCAAGCATTCCCTTCATCTATCAAGCTTGTAAAAAAAGAGATAAGATTAGTCTAGCATGAGTTGTTTTTGAGAAACCCATGTTGACTTTTAGTGATCACAGCACTGCTTTTTAAGTAATTACATACTGACTGTTCGATGATCTGCTCCAGAATCTGTCCTGGTTTTGATGTCAGGCTGACTGGCTGATAATTATTTGGGTCCTCTTTCTTTCCCATTTTGAAGATGAGGACAATATTTGCCCTCCTCCAGTTTGCTGAGACTTCTTCTGTTATACAAGAGTTCTCAAAGATTATTGTGGGTGGTTCTGAAATGACTTCTACCAGTTCTTTTAATATCCTTGGAGGTAATTCATCTCACCCTGGAGACTTGAATTCATCTAGTTTAGCCAGGTGTTCCTGTACTACTTCTCTACTTATTCTGTGCTGCATTTACGTCCCTTCCTCACGTGCTTCCCACCCCCCAGGTTGAATACTTCTATCCTTTTGGGAGAAAACTGAGGCAAAGAAGGTGTTGAGTAGTTCTGCCTTCTTTCTTCCCCCTGTTATTAATTGGCCATCTTTTCCATGCAGTGACCCTATCATTTCCTTGGTTTTCCTTTTGCTGTGAACATATCTAAACAACCCCTTTTTATTGTTTTTAATGTCTCTGGCAAGCTTAAGTTCATTCTGTGCTTTAGCTTTTCTGACCTTCTCTCTACATATCCTGGCTGTCTGCTTGAATTCCTCATTGGTGGTTTCACCATTCTTCCATTTCCTGTATATGTTTCTTTTAACACTTAGCTCAGGTGAAAGTTCTTTCGTCAACTTCTTTAGACACCTGCCATTATTGGCAAAGTTTTCAGTTGTGCCTTCAGTATCTCACTTTTAAGAAACTGCCTTCCATCATGAACTCCTTTCTCTTTTAGTATTCTTGACCATGGGATTTTGGCAAGTAACTCCTTAAGTTTATAGAAATCAGCTTTTTTTAAAGTCTAGGATACATGTCTGGCTACACTTAGCTTCTCCTTACCTCTGTATGACAAATTTCTAAAGAGCATGGTCATTCCCCTCTAAGGATCCCACCACCTCCACCTCATCAACAAGGTCATCCCTATTGGTCAGGGTTCACTGCACGGTTCTGGTGTAGATTCTTGCACTGGCTTGACATAAAGCCTCACCTGTCCTTGGCCTGTCATCCAAAGACCGATGGGCAGATGGAACACACAAACACCACCCTGGAGCAGTACCTGTGGTGCTATGCCAGCTACCAACAGGACAACTGGATCAATCTTCTCCTCTTCGCAGAGTTCACCTACAACAATGCAATATGCACCTCGACCCAGCAGACCCCTTTCTTTGCCAGCTATGGCTTTCATCCACACCTGTTTACTGCTGTGGCCCTGAAATCCAAAGTTTCAGTGGCAGATCAGTGGCTCCAGGAACTCCCAGATGCTGAGGCGCTCCCCAGAGAGCAGTTGGACCTTGTAAAAGAAGCCTAGAAGCAGGAGGCCAATAAGTATTGACAGCCCTGTTGAAATTAGGAGACCGGGTCTGGCTATCTATTCACCATCTGCCATTGCCCTGCCCCTGTCAGAAGTTAGATGCCAGATTTGTCAGTGCTTATGCAATCACTGCTTAAGTCAACCCAGTGACTTTGCTTTACATTCGCCCAGTATTTCATCAGTCTCTGCTAGTCCATGCTGGAGATGTTCAGGAGTACTATCTTGCTGGTTGCCAGGGTGTGGTGACCTCTTTCTTGTGCTTGTCTCTGCCTGGAGAGCTATGTACTTTCCATGATGCTTTCCACTTCTCCAGCCAGTTTCATCCATCCCGAGAGACTGGCAGGATTTCCTTGCAACAGGCAGTGATCCAATATGGTGTGGTTTAATCCATCTTGGAAAAATTGCTTGAGCATGTCATCTTTCCATTCCGGAACCTTGGTGGCTAGCTTTCTGAATTCACAGGTGTATTCCCTGACGGTTCCTTTTCCTTGGCATAGTTTTCTGAGTTGGTATCTGGCTTGTTCTTGGAAGAAAGGATCTTCAAATCTTTTTCTGAGGTGGTGCATGAACAGTTGTAGATCAGCTGTTTCTTCGGCTCGTGAGTCGAACAAGCTGGCGACCCACTCCGCTGCTTCTCCTTTGAGGTGCTGGTTCAGATATCTGACTTTGGCGGCATCGTCTGGGAAGCTTTTCCCATAGTCGACCATGTAATTGGAGGCCATGTTAAGAAAGTATGTCAGGATGGCTCCATCTCCATCATAAGTGGTCTTCAACTCTCAAAAAGGTCTAGGACCTACTTGTCGTGCCGGTATGCCAGGAGGTGCAGGTACTGTGGCAGCTGGAGCAGCAGCTGCTGCTGCTGGCATCTGTGGAGGCTCACGTGCAACCTGAGACACCAGGAGTCTCAAGTCATGCAGCTGAGCTCTCAGTTTAGATATTTCTTCTTGTTGCTTTTCCACTTCTTCTCTGGCTAAGAGTTGTTCCATCAAGTTGGTTTCAATGATCAAAGTGTCCCATCTTGTTGCGCGACGACATTGTTGCTGCGTAGTCTCAGGTCTCTCCCCCCAGGCCCAGGTTTGGCCTGTAATCGGAGTGGTCAGAGGAACCGAGGGTCAACCCTTGAGTTGCACATCTGGGGGTCAGCCTGGGTCCGTCCTTTCTCTTTCGGCATGTGCATTGCCTGGAGCCTCAACAACTCCTCCAGCTGCTCCCTCTTCATATGGCTCTTCTTCTTCAGATTTTTGATACATTTTGTAGTATTTGCACTCTGCTCACTCTGTCAGGAACTGAATCCACACACACAAATAGTACAGTGCATAAACACTATTTATTTGGAGTGAGATACATCGTACAGGACTTCAGTGAGTGGACTAAGGCAATTAGCAGGTTTCAAAGCATAAAATACCAAAAACATTCACTCCTGCTTGCAAGAGACCTTGAAGTCGTGGCAGCCTGGCAGCGCTTATCAGTGCATTCCTAGCTTTTGTTTATCTAACGGTCTCTCGTTCTCATACCTTTGTTACAAGCAAGCAGCTAGTTTAAAACCTACTACATATCCCATTACCAAAATATGGAGGGCCACCTGACATCACCACTCTGGGACCTCCATTGGCTCCAGTGCTGGTAGGTGGGGCAGAGATGGCCAAGATCCTGGACTCTTGGAAGCATCAACAGCGCCTTCAGTATCTTGCTGATTGGTTAGGGTTTGGGCCGGAGGAATGTTCCTGGGAAGACACTTCAGACATTCATGCTCCTGACTTGGTTCAGCACTTTTGTCACCATTGCTCCAACAAGCCAGACCCGTCTCATTCTGGGGGGAGGGATGATGGGAAGAGTGGTGTCATGCCCTGCTTCTAGAACATGGACTCTAACTCAGTGTCTGAATCAGGGAACATGCCAGAGGCTGAAATAGGAGGCATGCCAGGACCTGCTGTACAGGAAGAGGTTACAGTGCCACAGACAGAAGAGAAAGAGATGCCAGCTCCAGCAGAGAGCCCTGGAGTAAGTAGGTAACAGTACCTACCTTTGCTTGAGAGGAGACAACAAAGAAAGAACCTATGCCAATCTCAGAGAATATATAACTAGTAACAATTAATCTGTATTAGGTGGCTGACCTGACCTCTGAAGATGGCAACTTCACAACCAGCCACACCAACCCAGTTTGGCAGAAAACACCTAAATCACCTAAAGTTTAAGAAGAACTTTTTTTTTTACAGTTAGAACTGTTCAACAGTGTCAAGGAGAGTAGCGAAATCTTCTTCTTTGGAGGTCTTTGAACAGAGATTAGATGCTATCTTTCTGGACTGCTTTATATGTGTATTCCTGCATGACAGGGGGCTGGAGTAGATGGCCTTTGTACTACCTCCCATCTGGTTGGGAATAAACATATAGGAAAGAGGGTGAGAGCTATTTTACTTCCATTAGTTTCATCAGCCAATCACTTGGTCAGGTGGTCAAATTAGCAAAAATGTGTCCCAATTCAGTTTCCAAAAATGGGAGTGAGAAGAAATTAAAGAAGAGAGTACCTAATGACATACATACCAGGATACAATACAATATGCAAATACCACTCCAGCAATTGGAGCTTCACAGTTCAAATACAGAAAAGTCAAATATTTCAGAGAAATAGTAATATTTGAGTGGGCAACGCTTCTTCATTAGAAGAAATAGGGGAAAGTTCAACTCAGGCAGTTCATGGCCCAATTCATAAGTCCTTTGATACCAAGAGTCCAATGTATGAAGTGGAGAGACAATCCCACCCCCAGGTCTAAAAGGGTTCATGAAATCAATATTTTGGGTGTTCAGAGAAGTAAATTGAGAGTTCCATCTGACCACACCTTGTATCTGGGAAACCATGGTGCAATGAGGGTGGATGAAGCAGTGACTTTCAGGGTTTTCCAGGGTCAGCAGTTGTCTGATACATTGGAACAGCATGCGCCAGCAGCTGGCTGTTTTCATTTGTACAAAAAACACAGACTGACATCTTTTGGTTGTTTTAGGATTCTGGAGTGAAGTCGATGGAGTTTCTGCATTTTGGGGAGGAAACTGAGAGAGGTTAGCCATTAGGTCCCTTCAGCCAAAGCTGGGGCCCCTCCAGCCAAAGCTGGGGCTCATGCCATGCAGAGACACTGATGCTATATGGAAATTTGGGTTGCAGTGCCTATGGGTATGCAGTCCTGAGAAAGGAAATCAGTGCTTCAGACCCAAAAATACAGGGAACATGACAAAGAGAGAGGACTCTCTGAAAAATTGGTGAATTTTAGTTGGGGAGAGCCAGTTCTCCAGAGTTGGGGCAGCTGCTTGCCTAAATGGGAATAAAGGTTGCAATGGCACAGACAATACTAATAATATGACACTGATAGTCTGGTGGTGATGTTCAGTGTTAGCTTCCAGCCAGGTCCCATAGCTCTGGATCTCAGAGAAAGTCTGACAGAAAAACTCCTCTGTATCGCCTTCCGCTCGCATGGCGGGCGCAAGCGGCAGCTCGGAATGAAGCTGCGCAATGGCACAGCTCCGGGCTGCCACCTGCTGGAATCCAGCTGCTTCATTTGAGACCCAGAAGCAGCTAAACACCCCTCCGGTACGAGGGGTGTGGAAGAGGTCCGAAGGGGACCCTGTAGCTGGCATATGGCTCTACCCGGCTGGGGGAGCCAAAAACGCCAGGGGGTTGAAGGACCATGACGGAGCCAGCAGGATCGTCGCCAGAGCAGCACAAGTGCCGCCGTTCGACTTTTAAACAAAGAAACAAGAAGAAACAAGAAGAAAAAAAAAACCATGTAACCTGTTCTGGTCTTTACTTTGGGAATATCACATCAGATTTGTGGCTTGCAACAGTGCGCAGGAGCGAAGAAATGAAAGGACCCGAAGAATGTAAGTGCGTCATGGCTGAGAGTTCATCTTAAAGGGGTGGCTGATATTTAGGAAATGAATAGGCTCTTCTACTTTTCTCTGAGGACTGTAGTTATTAAAGGTAAAGACCCTTGATTAGTTAGTTGGATTTACAACTGCTAATTGGACTTGCAACTGAAATTGGATTTACAATTGCTAATTGGACTTACAACTGAAATTACTGAATAATCAAATGGCTGGTATTGGATGAACAAGAATGGATTTAATAAGATTTAAAAATCTCCATTTGAACATTGAACTTTCTCTATTTCTCATATCATCTAGACATGCTTAAACAATACTTCTATTCCTATAATTTACTATGTTGGTGGATCTGAGACGATTGACGTTTTGGCTTTCTGACTCTGGATTTCTGATCTTGGAAGAATACTTGGGGAAACAACAGTTATTGAGCAGTGCTCTTCTGTACGTGACTTGTTTCCTGTTTTTTTTTTCTCTTGAGTTTGGATTGTTGACACTGTAAGTCTGTGCTGGAAGGTCATTTAAGCAAAATAGCTTCACTCCCATGGACGGAGCTGCTCGAATTTAAAGCGACTATGAGAAAACAGAGAAACTTCAGAAATGAACTCTGGACAGCAAGTCCGGGATGGGAGGAGGGAATAGGAGGTGGATGTGGCACAGATTTGACAAGTGGTAATGATCTTTGGCAATGTCAATTAAGCTTACGTAATTGATCGATATATTGGCATTAATATGGATATTGGGATTTTGTTAAAGGGTTGCTGGGGCTAGTGAGATTGTGAGCCTGTGGTAGATATCATTTAAGCAAATATCCTCACTCCCATGGACGGAATGGCCTAGAATTTAAGTGACGTTAAGCATACAGGGAATCTTTTGAAATGAATCTCCAGGCTGCGAAGTCCGAGACGGGAGGGGAGAATGAGAGATGGACTTAGACATGGGGCTCTGATTTAGAGAAAGCAGTATGTACTTTAACAAGACCAATTAAGCTTACGTTTTGATCTGTATGTTGTCATTAATATGAACGTTGTGATATTGTTAAAGGGTTGAAGGGAGTTGAACAGGACACAGATATAAGTGGGAAACAAGATAGTTTTAATATAATAGAATCCAGAGTAGGAAGATGAATGAACGTAGCAATTATAATAGCTCAGACTACCAGATATATGCTGATAGATGTATATTGGAGAATATGAAAGTTCAGGTTTTAAATGATGGAGGATTCATGAAGAGGAGAAGACAACAGAAGAAGATTTGAAAGAGACAAGTAGAGGAAGGAGAATAGATTGAAATTTGAAGATTAGAGAAAAGTAGAATGGATAATAGATAATAGCTGGGAACTGTCACTTGAAATGACTGTATTTTGATTGTGGAAATGACGGTGAGATAACAGTAACATAACATGGAAAGGGAGAGGAAGAAGCATGTTCAAACATTGAGATAAACACTGTATTGTGATACATAAATGTAATAGAGTGGGTTTCGGGAAGTGAAGACCATATCAGGGTGGAAGATCAGAAATAATGCATATAAAATTTCAAGTTAAAAAACTGTTTTTTTATTCTGTGAAACTTAATAAAATTATTATAAAAAAAGAAAAGAAAAACTCCTTTGTATCTGCCATGCATGTGATAAGAAGTTGTTCTTGACTCTGGTGGTACTGACTCAACTCTACTAAGAGCTCCCTGTGGGTAGTCCTACAGGCCTTAGGGCTTTCGGACAATATGGTTAAAGGAAAGGTTGAACCTTGGCTGCCTTGGCCAGTTCCCCAAGAGCTCTCAATTTTATTAGCTGGTGGCTCATCCAATATGCCAAACCAAGTCATAAAACTAACAAAATTTGAAATGCAAGAATGACAGAAGTTGAATGTAACCTAGCACTGGTATAGCTCATAGAGCTCTGTAGAGGGGAAGGCACTAACCAAGTCTACCTCGCTGTACCATTTAGCTCCCATAGTTACAGTCATTGAGACTTCTCCTGATGGAAAGTACATGGGGAGAGTGTGCTGTCATGTCCAGGTGTTCCAGTATGGGTTCTGTTGCCAGACTGCACTTTGACTCTGCTAGGGCACACTGATGATTGGATCTCCAGCTATAAGAAAAGTTCCTTTGGAAGAGGGTATGGAGAGGGTAGGCTCTTTCTGCCAGGGTCTTAAGGAAATCCCAGGAGAAGTTGTGGGTGCCTATCAGGGCTCTCAGAGAGGGAACAACAGTAAGTGTTGGAAGCTTGGGAGTAGCTTCCATTTGCTATGTGTCCTCCTCTCTCTTGCTCTCACATGCACTGGTGCTGCTCTGTTCTTTGTCTATGCTGGTGGAGGTTTCTTCCCATGCCTTAGCCTGATGTGAGCCTCCTCTGTGCCCTGAAAGCACCATGGTCTCAGAGGTGGGATTCCCACTTGTGGCTGGAGTGAGAGACATTTTTGCAGTGATGTAGACTCGAGTTGATAGACTTGGACTCAAGTTGGACTTAAGTCACTTCAGTGACTTGGCTCAGACTTGACTTGGCCATAAATGATGCACTGACTCAACTCGAGTCTTGTATATTTTTAATGACTGACTTGATGCCTTTGGTTCAGTAACATAACACGTTCATCCAGAAACCTTATAATTTTGAACAACGCCTCCATTTCTTTTTGCCTACTGTCACTGGTGGTGACAGACCTGGTCTTAACTGGGTTGAGCAGGGCTGACTCATCCCAATCAGAGTTGTAGGGAGAATGTGGAATTGCATTCTTTGGCCAAGACTCCTCTATAGTATACATGGGGAGTAAGTGAAGGGCCTAAGGACTGGCTTCACTATCACTGCCTCCTTAGTGGCTAGTCTTTGGCTTAGGTCAGCAATCCTGTGATTGCAAGCCTCATGGCTCACATTCTCATGCTGAACTTAGCCTGACTGGCCAGATATGGGCCAGCATGCTGTGCTTTAGCATGCTCCTCCTTGAGGATGGTCAGCCTATCCTGCAGAGCCTGAATTTGGATTGAGCTGGTATTCAATTTGGATCGGGCCTCCTGTACAGCAGAGGAAAATACCAATTTGTCAATCAGAAGGGTGCTGTTTTGCACCCAAATTGAGTCTAATTCCTTGGCCTGCCTCTTGGCTGTTTTATTTAGCTCCTGAATGGTACCTCAGGCTTCACTTTGGGCCATCCAACCCCCTCCAAGTGGACCTTAGCTTCTTTGAAGGGGCCAAAAAGAGACGTCTCCTTGCACTGCATGTGGTAAGCATCACACTGGGTACCAAACAGATCTGAAGTTTTAAAGGATCTCTCTTTCCAAGGGTTGCTTCCTTTTCCAAAAACCCATTTCTTCAATTTGTCCATTTTGTTCTGCTCTGAACATGGTGCAGAATTGGACTGCCAATTAGAAATTTAACTGTTACTTAGATGCTAGAGTGCATTCCTAATACACTCTCTCTGTCTCTCTCTCACACACACAGGCACATGCACACACACAAATGCCAATGCTGATGCCTTTTGAGGCTTTCAAACTAGATTGATGACACCCACACACGTTTCCTCAAGTTCCATCAGCCAGGATAGAGGCCAGGCACTCAGGGATAGGGAGACCACCAAGGTCCTTTCTGAAACTGTTCAGTAGGGATGTTACCACGGTTATGATATGCCCGGTGATAGCACTAGATATCGCTCGATATCAAACTTATTTGGCCTTTACTTGACCTCCTCTGCCACCCTGCTCCACGTGTTTGCAAAGGGCCACCAGACAAACATGTAAACAGGCACGGCCGTTAATGGTTGTACATTCCAGACCCCATTTAGGCAGGCAGCTTAATGCCTCTTCGTTGCTTCAGGGACCATTTTTCTTGCTGATACACCTTGCTAAGTGTGACTTTACACAAAGATGCTTGGCCGACAGCTGGCAAGTCCTTTATGCTGAGCCATTTGCATACTGGCCATACTATTGTCGTCCAACGCTAAGCTCATCATGTAAAACCTGACCTTTTCCAACGCTTTTGTCCCACTCCAAAGTTCCTTTCTCCTCACCGAGCAAGGCGTGGCCTGTAGGTAAAATCCACCCTATAAAACCCCCTGATTCCGAGCATTCCTCAGACTACTTTGGACTTCCATCCCACCTTGCTGTTGCTTTGTTTGGAGTTTTCCCCTCGGTGAACCGCGCTGAGTTTCCTCCCCTGCAACCTCCGCTTCTCTCCAGGACTATGAGATGAGGTGTTGTATCACCCATTTCCCCCCAAAAACTCTCATTTCTATTTCTAGTTAGTTGTTTGTCCTTTAATAAAGCTCTCATTTTTGTTACTTTTAAAACTTGACTAACTGCTCTTCTGACCTGACGCTGTAAACATAGGGTTGCAAGATCCCTGCTAAGTTACCATGCCTCTCATTAGCTTAAGAGAGTACTTGAGTTAATTTTCCCATCTTGTGTTTCGTTTGGTTATTTGGGTGCCCCTCCGGGGACCCCCATAATACAGGGTAACAGGGATGGGCAAACCGAATCCTCGAATCCTGAGTAAGGATTCAAGATTTGGGGATTCAAATCCCCCTGCCAAAATAGGTGAACTGAATCTCTTGAATCCTGCTAGGCAAGTCTTTCCCCATCTGCTGCTGGTTGGATCCTGTCCCGGGCAGGTGACAGAAGCTTGCGAGGAGCGTGACCCAGTGCTCCCCACCCTTTTCCTGCCCACCCTCAGCTGGATTCTGCCTCAGGTGGGCAGCAGAAGTTTGTGAGGAGCGTGATCCCATGCTCCCCACTCTTTTTCTATCCTCCACCTGCTGGATCTTGCCCCGGGCAGGCAGCATAAGCTTGTGAGGAGTACAATCCCATGCTCCTCTCCCTTTTCCCACCTGCCCTCGGCCAGATCTTGCCCAGGGCAGGTGTGAGAAGCTTGTGAGGAGCACGATCCCCTACTCCCCGTTCTTTTCCCACTGGACCCTGGTTGGATCCTGATCCAGGCGGGTGGCAGAAGCTTGTGAGGAGCATGATCCCACACTTCCCGCTCTTTTCCCGTCTGCTGCTGGCCAGATCCTGCCCCGGGCAGGCAACAGAAGCTTGCAAGAAATGCAATCCCATGCTCTCTGCTCTTTTCCTGCCAGTCCCCGGCCAGATCCTACCCCGGGCAGGTGGCAGAAGCTTGCAAGGAGCACAATTCCACACTCCCTGCTCTTTTCCCATCTGCCGCTGGCTGAATTCTGCCCCGGGTGGGCAGCAGAAGCTTGCAAGGAGTGTGATCCTGTGCTCTTTGCTCTTTTCCTGCCAGCCTCTGGCCAGATCCTACCCCAGGCGGGCAGGAGAAACTTGCAAGGGGCGATCCGACTCTTCCTGCCCCTTTCCCACCCACCCCCGGACGGATCCTGCCTGGGGTGGGTGTGGGAAGCTTGCAGGAAGTGCAATCCCACACTCCCCACTCTTCTGCCCCTGAAGTCAGGGTGATCCAGGGGTCCTGAAAGTTTTCCTAAAAGTGAAAACTATTATTTAATTTTTTTTTTCATTAAACAAAGATGTCAAATTCTGCTTCAAAAACACTTTTAAATAGAGGTGCTTTCTTTCCCTTGCTTTTAAAATGCTTTTTTTTAAAAAAGGATTCAAAAGACTTGAGATTCATGAGATTCATGGATTCCCAGAACCTTTCAGGGATTCGGATCTGGATCCAGATCCAGATTCAAAATCAGAAAATTCTAGATTCATCCCATCCCTAGTGCTAAGGATTCTGGTGTGTGTGTGTGTGTGTGTGTTCCTGACCTTATTTTGCTCTAAGTCTCTGGATCCCACACCAATAGACCCCAAATTAGGAACTGATTCCCAGGACAGCCACATGCCCAGCCCTTGCATTTTACCTTGGCTCACTGATGGTGAGTTTGGCCAGATAGGTGAGGCTGCCAGGGGAGACAGATTCCCAACTCAACCGTAGCTCTTTGGCTCAAGCACACAGACTCCCAATTGCACATGTTCTTAGCTTGACTGGAATCCCCATGAGTTCCCTATATCTGCTTTCCTGAGCTGTGTGCATTGATTCATGAGACAGGATTACAGAGTGCTGCCTGCGTTACTCCACCAATCTTGTTACCCAAAAATGTGGGTGATTCAGGGATCCACTCATAATGCCAGTACCTCCGTTTGAGAATGGGGAATTATTCGCTCAAAATCAGGAGGCTTGTAAGAGGGAGGCAATCTCGTGAAATCTTCCACCAATGTTTATGGGGTCTTTGCAGGGAAGAACCAGCCAGAGATTCAAAGGGTAAACTAAAATGTGTTTTATTAAAGAATTAAGAATCACCACAGGAAACAAGCACTCACACAATCACACAAGGCTAGCTGAAGGAGAAAGGAAGGAAAATTGTTGATAGCAGGGTTTCAAAGGCAATGATCTAGAGAGCAGCGAAGAAAACAGCAATGCGGCTTAGACTATGCCTCAGGACAGTACTCATTCAGAAATCAGAGTGACAGCATAGCTACCAGCAAGCGAAATACTGTGAGGTAACTGGCCAAATGTAGGGTTTTTATACCCAACGTTTGCTTGGAGAGCATGGGTATTAATGGCTTTCTGGCTAAGTGAACAATGAAGGTTCCAGAGTAGACAATGAGGTCGGGACTGTGCTAATGATCTTAGTGTTGGATGACAAAGAGTTAATGGCTGTAGTGACAGCTACATAACTGTGTGTGGTGTGTGGACAATGCACAGGTCGATGGGAAAAAAGGCTGAAACAATCAGTGGTTTGGTGGGAACTTCCCGTCACTATTGTCTGACAACAGAGTTGTCAGCTTGGAGTTACCTGGTGACTTCCTGATAATGACCTGGCTACACATAGAGGAGATTTCTGACCTACTTTGCAGCATTCATGGTCAGCCTGTGTTTTTCCTCTGCCCAGTTTTGCCTTGCAGTCACATGAGGGTCCATTTTATATCCATGCCAATGAATATGTTTTGCTAATTAAATTATATTTTTCGAATTAAACCATCTTGAATCTGGGTGTGTGTGAGTCAATAACAATGGTTTGGAATGAAAAACTGAATCTTCCCAAAACAATAGCTGGTGTTCCAAATCTTTTGCTTGTCAGATCTTTAAAGTTTATGTATTCTGATCCCAGTTTGTCTAGTCTCTGTCTAAAACCCCACTGCAAAAATCTCTACCGGCTTTCACAGTCAAGACAGTAGAATGTTTTTCCTCAAATTTTTCCCATTTATTATTTTTCAAAATCTTGACTGCTCTTCAGTCACAGCATACCAAGGCAGTGTAAGCCTTGTACTTTACCACATTAATCTTAAGTAGTAGTGTGTGAATGGTGAATTTATTTAGTATGGCTAACATAGGTGTTAGCATTCTTGAGTGATTATATAGAATACCAAATATTGCCCAGAAATAATAGTAGAATGTGGATTGTCCTGAGGTTTTGTGGCTTGTTGCGTATCTGCTATCTAGCTATGTATGAATGGAGAATTCTATTGTTTAGTTTTCTCAGATGTTCTGATGTAGGGATGGCCCTCCATAAAGAGATAGGGGATTATGGGTTAGTGTGCACTTTTAATAGATGTAGCTTCTAATTACTCAGTAGCAAAATATAGTGCAGATGTATATTCCTCAATTTGCAGTTCTCAAAACATCCAGTGGGAATGTAGATAATAATCATGGTAACTTCTGGGTCTTCATGACCTATAGTAAAGAAATATGCTATTGCTTATCTCTTGTGTGAAACTGAACTGCTTAACTTTAGAGCCTTTTGTAACCTCCGATCACTCCTGTCTTTTGAAGTCAATGTTCACTGCTCTGCAACTTTACAATAAATCTGACATACAAGTTTGTTGTTACTGTGTATGAGTCTGATCCTGACACCTAGGCTATTTTCCAGAATGAGAAAAATGGCCTAGAATACAGACTATGTTCTGGAACTGAGAAGAAAAAACATTGCCTTGCTCAGCAAACCACTGTTGTGTTCTTGTGTGCCTTTGAGTCATTTCCAGCTTAGGGTGAATCTATCACAGAATTTTCTTCGCAAGATTTGTTCAGAGAAGGTTTGCTAAGAGGGTGTGACTTGCCAGTGGGTTGTCATGACCAAGTGTGGATTTGAACCCTGGTCTCCAGAGTCATAGATCAAAGCTGAAACCACTATACCATGCAGCAAGCAATGTCCTAGTTTTAAAAGGCTTCTGATCCACATACAAGAAAATGCTCCAAACAGACCCCAAAAAGAATGGAATAAGACAAGGGGCCTTTCCACAATACATTGCTATTGTGCTATTTTTCCACTCTCAACATCCTATGAAATCCTGGGGTTTGCTGTTTAGGGAGGGGCATTTAGAATTCTCAGCCAGAGAGCTCTTGGATCTCAGTAAACTACAAACCGCAGAACTGCGCAGGATGTAGAAAGTAAAATTATAACAGTGTAGTGTGGAAAGGCCTAAGGCCTTCAGACAAAGTAAATGTTGCTGTTAGCAATTGTATTTGTTGCTGTAGTGCTCATAAAAAAAAAAAAGTTTCTATTGTCCTGGAACATTCAGTGGCAATTCCCGTGTCCAGCACTAACATTTTATTCTCACTCAGAGGGTAGGGTTTTTTTTGGGGGGGGGCTTTTTTGGCAGCAAAACAAAAGCAAACAAAAACCCAAAGGACATATATATTTCAATATTTGCATTTCCTATTGATTTTCCTGGGCATTCCTCATCCTTTCTAGACCTTCTGACAGTACATTAACAGTAAACAGTAAATTAAGATTTTCTTTTAAAAAGAAGACATGCCCATGTGGGTCTCACAACATTCAGAGCCAATAAGGAGGAAAGACAACAAAGAGATCTGAATGATAATTGGCCAAATACTCCATAGTATCATTAGATCTGAATGATTATTGGCCAATTGATTACAGGTTCATACAGCTTCCTTCCTCTTCCCCTCTCTCCCTCTTGGCTTCTACATGGAATGTGTGAGAGGTTCTTGCCGATGCAAAACCAGCATGAAGAGACACCTGCCCCAATAATTCAGGTTCTCTTTTGTGAGAGTTCTCGCTTCTTCGCACTAATCAAGGAGGACCAACAACAATCAGCAAAAGACAAGGAACTACATCTTAAGACGTCACACTTCTTTAAACCAGTATGAAAGAGTCCTTGGTCTAGTTGCGTGTGACAGTAATGTCTGCTTAATGTGTCTCATTCAAAAACTAGCTTCCTGGTTTTGTTTTCCGGATAATGAATTATTGTCTTGAATGAATACCAGAATGTTGTTTCTGTGGAAATTTAATGTCTTATAGGCCCAATCCTTTGGAGTCACACATGACAAGTGAATTGGCTTGAATCACTTACAAACCAACATTCCATTTCAAATACAGGTTATTGTCAGGAATGTTCACTGGAATATGGTTTCTGTGGATATTTTGTGGCTCAGTGCATCTGTCGTTTCTGAATGAACATCGTCTGGCCGGGTGTGACTGGTGAATTTGGTTGCTTTGCTTTGCTGAAATTCTGGACTATTTCCCTGCCCCTTCCCCCAAAATACTTTTTTGAATGGAAAGTAATTTTGATGGACTTTTTGTGGCTTATTCCAATTATTCTAGTAATAGTAACTGGTGAATTTGGTCGATCTGGCTAATTCAGCAACAAGAGTTCCAAAATAAAGAGTGGTCTAAAATGCATATCAGAATATGTCTTTGGTGCTTATTTTGTGATCTACATTACAACCCTTGCTTCCAATCAAGCATGACCTGAGGGTCGGATTGGGTTGGTTAGCTCAGAATTTGGCACTCCAGCCATTCCTTTCTGTTTCAGATATTTTCTGGGGATTAAAGGTTAATAAAAAAAAATATTGGAAAGGATTACTGTTCTAAAATAATTGATCTCCACTGATCTCTTACCTTTTTTTGCTTATTTAAATAAAGTGGTTTTACTATCTCATTCCACTTCAGGTTTTCCAGTAGCTCCTGGGTGGATTCCAAAAGTAGAATCAAAGGTGCCATAAGAGCCAAAACAGCTTATGCAAGCCTAGGCGGAGACACAGGAGGATAAAGTTTAACTGAGTTAGAAATATCCAGCCATTTTGTCAGACCAACACAGGCAAGAAGGATGCCGGTGTTGAATGTACGCAGTGTCCTGGTGACTGGCTCCAATCGGGGGATCGGCTTGGAGCTGGTCAGGCAGCTGGCCAGGAAAAGCAACCGCCCAGAATGGATCTTTGCCACCTGCCGGGACCCAGAGGGACCACGTGCCCAGGTAGGCTCCAGAAAGGAGTACGTTCTGTCTTGCTATGGATATCTGAACAACAGTAAAGCCCCTAAGCCCATGCAGATTGTGCCCAGAGCTGGCTCTGTGTGTGTGGAAGCATGATTTTTTTTTTTTAAGTTTCTGATTCCTAGTGCACTTTTGCAGCAACAATGTACGCAATGCATGTCTAGGGGAGAACAGAAAGCAGATGCAATTTAATCCTCTCCTGCCTTTGCTTTCTTCCCTGTCTTGGATAATCCACTCACATTCCAAACTTCTGGTTTGTTATGTTTCAGGCCTTGAAGGATTTGGCTGCCAAGCATCAAGGAATAGAGATAATCTCACTTGGTATGTTGCTTCTTTTCCCAATTCTTTCTTTCTCTACAAATGAGCTGCAGTTTTTAGCCAGGCAACTGAGGTAAGGATGAATAAGCTCTGGGTTGCTCCTTTTGCAGTTCTGTTACTGGGACATCACTACCTCTCAGCAAAACCTATTACTCTGGATCTCAGAAAGTAGTGCTGTTTTCTGGATTGGGGACCTCTGTGTCTCTACTGCTAATCTTCATTAAGAATTATGTGAATGACACATTGTTCCATCTCCCTGGTAGTGCATTTTTTCTGGATCATTCTACCCCATGTCTGTTACTAACTTTTATTAAGAATTGTGTGAATTACATCTTCAGTTTGGTCCTTAGTTCCTAATTGTTGTCTCATAGGTGTTATTTTAAACACCTTAAGATTTGACTGCTTCTCCACTTAATTCTTCCCCCTCCTGTCTTCTTCAAACAGTTCTTGTTGCACAATTCCTTATCAAAGTTCTTCACTATGGAAAGGCAGTAATTTTTGAAAAGAAGCTGACTCATTTAGTCACCCAGGACCAGCCACAGGTGCATTGCTGCCCAAACAAATAGTGCACCACCCTCCATACTCAACATATGTGGTACAAAAGGGCAGCTAAGTTATTTTTGGCATATGAAGTAAAAATTCACACTAGCAGAGATCCCCTACCTTGGTAGAAAAAAAAATTGTACAATACTTTAAACAGTTTTCAGTTGCTTTGCTTTTCTGGTATCTGAACCTGAATAAGAAAAAAGTCAAGGAACAGAGGAAACACAGTTGGTATTCCGCTTTCACCATTTTAACTTTTATGGATTTGGTTATTTATGAGTTTCTCCAAATACTGCCCACTCACCTCAAGTGCTTTTTTCCCATGGGAACTTTGCCTCTCAGCAGCTCCGATCAGGCTGTGCAGCTATTTAAAAACTTTTGCTCCACCTGCTCCACCAGTTTCTGCCTGGCCCACTTGGGATGGCTCATACCCTGATTTCTCAGCCCCATAAACTCTCTTCCAATGTCCCCCACATCCAAGGAAGGAGGTGGGTGAGAGTGGAAGTATGGGGCCACCATGCCAACCCACCCCTTTCTCTTCTTCTTTCCCTGTCACAGTTTGGACCCTGTGTGCCCACTCTCCTCACAATGTCTCGGCCCCCTTCCCACAGACACACACACACATTTTCATAGTTGTAGTTTTTCCACTTTTGCCCCTAGCCCCCATGAATGTGGAGGGCCAACAGTAAAAAGAAAAGGAGTGAAAAAAGAAACAGGGGAAGCTCATTGAGGTAGCCTTAGCTCAGATTCTCAGCCTAACCTTCCTAACAGGAGTGTTGTAAGGACAAAGTGGTGGGAGCAGGGGTGGGAGGCAATGTACCTTGAGTTCATTGGAAGAAGGGGGTGGGGTTGAATCTAATAAATCATATCAAAATCATAATAAATCACAGTTAGGTAACTCTTCTGGGAACCTGCAAGGCTAGACCTGGCTGAGATATAGCTTTTTAGAAGATAAACAGTGCTCAGTGCTGAAGAGTCAGGAATGCCTCAGAGAGTGTAGTAGTAATAGGCTTTGAAAGTATAAGAGATCCAAAGTATTCCTCCTTGACTACCTATCCTGATTCCTGACCCTTTTGTGATATAAACTGAACACACCTATTTTCTTCCACTCTTTAGCTTAACGCCATAAGTAAGATTCCAATCTTAAACCAGAATTTCTGTAATAAACCCTTTAGCTTGTTTTTCCAAGCCATTGGTGTCTTTGTTCCTTATTAAGGGTATCTAACAATCATCCAATAATTTCTTTCATTATGTCTTTACTTGGCCACTGCAGATATTTCTGATGAATCAAGCGTCAAGGCTGCTGCAGCCAGAGTCACTGAGATTCTGAAAGGATCCGGGTTGAATTTGTTGATCAATAATGCTGGGATTGTAAAACTAACTACCTTGGAATCTGAGACACCAGAAAATATGTTGGAGGTGTACAAAACCAACGTAATTGGGCCCATGATGATGGCTCAGGTAAGATGATATGATGTTTTCTTACTCATAGAAAGGTTTTCTTTGATTCATAGAATCATAGAGTTGGAAGAGACCACAGAGGTCATCTAGTCCAACACCCTGCCATGCAGGAACTAGAGGTGGGTCTAGGGTGGGGCAACTGGGGCTCATGCCCCGGGTTCCAATGTCAGGGGCACAAAACAGAGGAATCCACCTGCCCCCTCCCCCACCCGCTGCCAGTTGTCACTCCCCACCCACCGCCGGTTGCCCCCCTCCTGCTGCTACTCACACTCCTGCTGCCATTCACCCCTCCCTCACCTGCTGCCACTCGACACTCCCCCATCTGTCACCACTTGACCTAACCTCACTCATTCGTTTGCCCCTTTCCCACCTGCTGCCACTTGCGTTTCCTCTGCTTGCTTCCACTCATGCCCCCTTCCCACTCACTCCTCCTCCACCCACCCACTGCTAACCCCTCCCCCACCCACTGCTCACTCCCCCTTGCCCTGGGGGCTGTTGAGCCTAGGTACGCCACTGGCAGAACACTCATAACAGATGGCCATCTAGTCTGTGTTTAAAAACCGCCAAAGAAGGAGACTCCACTATACTCCGAGACAGCATATTCCACTGTTACTTTGGCCCAGGCATACTTGGTGATAGCACTAGATATCGCTTTTTGATATCAAAACCATTCAGCCTTCCTCTGCCACCCTGCTCCACATGTTTGCGAGGCCTCCAGACAAGCACGTACACAGGTGCGGCCGGTAATTGTTGGACATTCCATTCTCCACCTAGGCAGGCAGAACAGAGCCACTCCATTGCTACAGGGACCTCTCCCGCAAACACCCTTTTGCTTAAGCGCGACACTAACAAAGGCCCCCGGCTCTGAGCCAATAGTCTTACAAAGCCGGACTAAGCACCTTGCATTTGCATACTGGCTACACTGTTGTTGATTCAGTGCTAAGCCAATCATGTTAAACTTGTCCTTTTCCAAAGCTTTGTCCCACTCCAAACTCGCATTGTTCTCACCGAGTAAGGCATGGTCTGCAGTCACAATTCACCCTATATAAACCCCCCAATTCCGTGACCACTTCGGATTGCTCTGGACTTCCATCCCGCCTTGCTGCCACTTTGTCTGGCAAGCTCCCCTCAGCAAACTGTGCTGAGCTTTCTTCTTTGTGCCCCAACGAACTCAATCTTCAACTCCTTCAGGACTACGAGAAAGGTGTTGTATCACCCATTCCCCCGAAAATCCTTATTTCCAGTTCTTTCGTTAGCTGTGTGATTGTGGTGTTTTTACTGTTGTTTGTCTTTCAATAAAACATAATTTTTGCTATTTTAAAACTGTCTGACTGCTTGACTGACCTGACCCCGTAGACGCTGGGTTGCAAGATCCCTGCTAAGTTACCCTGCCTCTTGCTAGCTTTAGTGAGTGCTCCAGCTAATTCTCCCCAGAATTGTGTTTGTGTTTTGGTTATTTGGGCGCCCCTCTCAGGACCCCCAGAGAACAAGATAACAGAGTGGTGGAGCAATGCGGGCAACCCCAGTACCCCTAATTTGAGAAGGAATCTGGAACTTCCTCAGAGCGGGCAGCAGTACCGACCTAGAGAACGGTCAGTTGAGCTGTTTTAGAATGCTGGTAGGCAGGCAAGTGTGCACGTGACTTCTGTGTGCGTGAAGTAACTCTATCAGGTGGAAATCTGTTCCCCTCTCTTTCTTCTTGCCCTGGGAATCACCTCCCCATCTTGGGCCTATCGTGGGCTGGGATTCTAAGTGTTGAGGTTTAGCACGTTAGGAACAGTCCACACTGATACAACACTCTAGCAGCAAGGCATACAAAAAGCACTTAGGGAAGGAGCCATCCCTCCCAGACTTCTTCCTTTGCCCCCCCTTTATTTTAGTTTTGGTCATTAAAATTAGAGAAGGCGCGGGTGTGTCCCAGCTTCTCAAGTTCTCGGGTGCGTCCCAAATTCGCTAGCATGGTAGGTACAGGTGGAACCCCGACCTAGTCTAGGGTTTAGAGGTTTGTCCCGAGGTGTAGGAAGGTACCTCTCACCCAGAAAACCAGTTAGGGATGGTTTGGCTTTGGTTCCTTTCCCCTTTTCCCCTGCTGCTTGGCCAGGCGGCGTAGTAAGTTCCTTAGCGATCGTCACCCCCCTTCAGGTAGGCGGAGTACTCCTGAGGGTTCTCTCGGTCTAGGTGACCTCCCAGTCTGTCAACCGTTTACTCATCCTCTCGTCCCCAGTGCTGTCAAGGTGCAAAACCGGGCTTGGGTGTACCAGAGTGACTTTATTTGGGCAGGCTGGAGATAGGTTCCCGTCCCTCTTTCCTAGAATAGTTCTGCAGAGTTCGTCTCCCGAAGTCCCCCAAGGGGTCTAGGTGACCCTGCCCATCACTCCAGTTCTTGGTCCCGTGTTTGTGTTAGTAAGTTTAGCTGTGTTTTGTAGGAAGATGGCTAAGGAGAGCCCCATTGCTGTTAAGGACCTCATCTATGAGGAGAAGGTCCAGGGAAAATTAGACAGGTGGGTTTTGAGTAAGGGAAATGCCCCTGGAAGGACTCTGTCTTTCAGTCGGCCTATCCCTTTACTTCACTCCGAGAAGCGTACACCCTGGCGCGTAAATCAAAGAACCCATTCAGGCCATCGAAGGATGCTTTGGTTGCTTGGGGAACTTTGGCTTGTGGCCAGAGATGCTGTAGTGCCCTAGTTGAGACCCGGGGGAGGATAGCAGAAATGGAGAAGGAAAACACCCAGCTTCAGGCCGAGATTGAGGCGTTGCGGGTAGACAAGGTAACTTTTGCATCTGTCGCGCAGGTCTCTGCACAGAAGCTCAGTGATCTTACCCTAGTGGCCCAAACTTGGGAAGAGAAAGCCCATGCCTTAGAGGCTGAGTTGGATCATGCCCAAGCAGAGGCCAAGTTTATGTTGGGGCAAGTTAAGGAACAGCACGAGGCTGTTAGTCACGTGGCTTGCCATAAGCAAATTGCTGCACTGGAGAGCCAGCTCCAAACACTCAAGGCCCTGATTTCAGCTGTGTGCCCGGAGCTGTTCCCCTCGTTTGCCGAGGACTTTTCCGGGGAGCCCTTGCCGGAGGAAGCGCTGGCCTCCCCTCCTGTTAATCCAGACTGGAGGGACCCTAAGGTCCCAGTCCACCCCGTAGAGACACGGTCCATGACTCGCAGGATCGTCCCCACAGGTGAAGGCAGTTCTGAAAGGGCAGAGACACAGGAGACGCAGGTCACAGAGACTAGGGTCCCCTGGTGTGCCACCGAGGCTAAGGCCATTGCAGACCAATTGGGTCCCCTAACTCGGTCTACCGGCATCCTGTGGCTGAACGCGGTGATACATTCTCACCCGACAGTGAATGGTCAGGACTTGACCCAGTTGGCCCGGCTCTGCATGTCCCCATCTGAGCTCCCTACTCTTGAGTCGGCCGTGGCGGCTCGAGGCCTGGTTAGGCTCGAGGCCCACGACTGGATGAGAGAGGTAGTGAAGATCCTTTGGCCCGGACAGAGTGCGAGCATGCTCTACGTCATGGAGCAACAGGGTCCCTGTGAGAACCCTGAGGCTTACGTGGTGCGGAAGCAGCTGCTTGCCATTCTGGCCGCGAAGGTTCCCCTGACCGCCTGCGGGTACCATTTCGATACTGTGGCGTTCAAGACTCTGCTATACGGAGGCTTAAACCATGAAACGAAGATGGCCCTTGGTCTGGTGGATCCGGCCACATCTTGGGAGGACTTTGGGAACAACCTCCGTTGGGTTGCTAACCTGTTACGAGAGGCTGGCTCCTTTAGACCCTCCATTAAGGCCCAGAAGAGAGACACAGGGAACTGGGAACCCATATCGGAGGTAACGTCCTCCAACTATGGGCCACATTCCCAACATAGGAAAACAGCGCCAAATTCCATTCCACGTGGGAATTGGAACTCGTGCCCAGCTCCCAGACAGGACAGGCAGTGGCAAGGGAGTGACCCCAGCAGTCAGCCCGGCAAAGCAGGGAGCCCCCGACAGCAGCCCACTGCCCCCAAACAGCCCTCTGAATCTGGCCCTCCCGAGGAGACGCCTGGTGGGTACGACCCCCACGGCCCAGACGTACTCCTCAGACTGAGCCAGGATCTGGGGCCCACTACGTAAGGTCGGGTTGGACATGAGCCAATTCGACAAATGGCCCATGTTGGAGCTTCTGGAAACTCTAGACAAGCAACTTTCTGTGAGTGGTAAACAGCCGGTCCAGGCTGTGACAAACGGCCCACCCCGGCTGGATACTACCCAACTTGGAACTTCCAGGAATAGGGGTGCCCTTGGTCCAGGAAGCTTCCCTGCAACGTTGTGGCCAAATTGCGGCCAGACAAGTGGGGAAGGTTCTCAGTGAAGGCAGGCATAGGGACCGAGGGAGGAAAAACTCCTGTCACCCTTCTAGTGGATTCTGGTGCGGCACTGAGAATGCTGCACCCCAAATTGGTTAGACATGTGAACCCACACCCAAACGTGTCCAGCTTTCTGGATATGGTGGGGGGGTCACTTTGCCTGAGCTTGGAAGGACATCCCGATGTCCATAGAAATGTTCCATTTTCAGCTTTGGGCTTGCGAGAACCGAGACAAGGATGATGGCCTTTTGGGCATCAGCTTCCTTCGGGGAAACAGGCTCACTGTTGACTACGCAAATGGGTTTCTGTGGAAGGTAGACCAGGGACCAGAGGAAATTTCGGCCGTACACCGCGGTGCTGCCATTAAAAGGTCCGGCCCCTGTCCCATTAGCAATTGAGCAGTCTATATGCCTGTACGCGGAGGTGACTGTGGCTACCGCCTACCCCTCTGTACAGATGCTTTGGTGCCGCAATGTCCTTAAGAGCCACGGCGGCACCCTGATTGTGATTCTGGCGATCGTGAAATGGGCCAGGATAGTTCACGGCTCCATCTCGGTCACCATTATACTTGGAGAGGCAGTTGTACTGGAGGTCCGAGTCCAGCCTCCGTACCAATTTGAGGATGTGGGTCCCAACCCAGGAGCAAGTGCTGCCACTCCTGCCAGTAATTCCAGAGACCCAGAGCAAAGACTGGAAAGGGAAACCTCCAGATGGGGAAGCCCTTTCGATAGTTCAGCCAAGCAAAGGTTGGACCTTGCTTCCCTTCATGGGATGACAGCCCCCGTGAAGAGGCGGCTACTCCAGCTCCCCTCTTGTCCCCCTTGTAAATAGCCCCCTTAGATTTTTAGAAGTTGTAGTAACAGAGCCCCATCTCTGTGTTCCCTACAAGGAGACGGAATGGGCCCGTTCCTGTGGACCGTCGCATTATTTTCCCTGATTGGATGTGTCCTCGGAGTCTCCCCAGAATACAGCTATGTGTACACAGATTGGCAGTTTATGTACAGGCAGTGTGCCACTGGAACCCCTAACCAGAGGCAGAGACCCTGTTATGTGGAACACAACTGTTCCCTTGATTTCAGAGACAGTATCCATTTGAGTTGTTTACACACATTTGGGTACGCTCTGGTAGTAGGCTTAGAGCTGGCTTAAGCATGGCAGTTGCTGATAAAAATGTAACGTTTTATGCAGAAATGGCAACAGCCGCCGCTCCCATGACTGGTAAAGTAGTCCAGAGCAATTACCACGAGGAAGCGTTAGTCATCATTACCTTTTCCATAAATATAGATGCCGCCCTACATGGGTATGGAAGACATTTCTGTTCACGTGCCCAAACATAACTCGGATCCCGACAGGCTGTAAGTTCTCCTGCGGGAAGAAATGGGGTCCTGACTCCCCCATCCAACCTCCCATTCCTTCAGATAGACAACCGGCTATGTATGTGGGTAGCTCTGTGGTTTGTAAGGATATAGAAATGGTTGTATACTCAGACGTCCAGCCCATAGTTACAACGATGGTACTAAATTTCACTGTCGTCAATATCTCTAGAGTGCTTCCGACCTGCTAGCCCTATCTGAAACTAGCTTGGACACAGTGGGAACACTGGGAGAAATGATGGCTGTCCTTCTCCCACCCACACACTCGCCCTAAGTGGAGCGTCTTAGGGACTGTACTAGGAGGAATTGGAACTGGCGGCACACTTCTCAATAACATAAACATTGAAGTCCTAGCTAACAAATTAGGCGTAATTGGCATCAAAACAAAAGACGTTGGAGTATCCTCCACGCAGGTTTAACGAACCTAGCAAAGGGCATGGACCTAATTAGTCAATTGCTACCACAATGGGTTGGCATCGAGCGCGACATAGTATCCAACCTTGGTCGCATCTTAAAGAACATGATGCACGATCTGTCAGTGCACGCAACTGCAGAGCAACGTGATCACCTTTGCTGCTCAGGTGATCCAGGCCAGCCTTATGGGATTAATGCACCCTGAGATCCTGAGCCTGCTGAGAAAGCGCTACTCAGAATCACTAGAACATCCCACCGCTCTGGCGAAGGTATGGCACGCCACCTGGCAGAGCCTAACTCTCAATGTGGACGTTACCAATGAGAGGATTCTGGACCCGGTAATCGTGCATCCAGTATCCCACTTAGGACTCCCCCTCATAGCCGCCAATGCCATGTTGTTGCCCCAGCAGATGTACCATTGGTCGAATGATACACACTCCTTTGATCTATCCGGTTGTCTGTTTCACCAGTACTGGGCACAGTGCTTCCGTAACATTGATAGTTTCAGTCACGGCAATACTTCTGATTACGTTTTAGTACCAGTAAATCATACAGTAATGGCCCAAATTACCAGTGAGTGTTTCTGTTTGCATACCCCTTGTGGAAATTTGACAGTATTGCCTTGTGGTGCCCCTGTAAGGATCAACCGCATCGCAGGCAATCCATGCTTTTGTGGCCAGCACGTGCAGGACTGTTTTGGCCAAGACTTCTATCTCCGACGGGATACAGGACTATATTTTGGAAACAGAATACGTGCCTATGGAGTCCGAATTAGTCGGATTCCATCTTAACGACGAGATCCTGGGGTCTTTATGAATCAGGAATCTCAGCCACCTAGGAGACAAAGTAAAGGAGGTTTCGCACTCCCTCCAACAGATCGCTGTGACCGTTAACCACTCGGCTCAGGTGGTCGTAAAGGCTTCAGTAGAATTGGAAGCAGCTATGAAGCACTCCTGGTGGGATGTCTTTAACTGGTCATCCACAGGACAAGCAATCGCCCGGTATGCAATGGATCCTCTAATAATCTTGGTAGTATTCCAGATCATACTCTCTGTATGCTTAATTGGCCTTGCACTGTGGGCCAAGAAACAGGTTTTTCAGCTTAAAGCTGGCAGATTCTACTAAAAGCTCCGAGGCGCAAATTGTAATGTTTGTAAATAATTTAATGTTAGTGTAGTGTTTTGTCTTAACTGTTCCATTTGACTTCAAAAAGCCTGTCTGAGGGCGGCCAATCTTTAGGTCTTCCCTTGGAGTCCAGGTTATATTTATGAGGTAGTGGGATTGCATGTTCGGGCTCGGCATTGACCCGCCAGTCTATGCCGCCCCAGGCCCTCGGTGCGACATCATCAGGCCTGGAGCTTCAGCTTTGGTCTGGAAGAGGGGAGGGGTGCGAGCGTGCAGGCTCATGTTATGCAGACCAGAGTGCAAATGGCAGTTTAGAGCGGCCTCTTGCAGTCTGGGAGGGTAACATTGGCCCTGTTAGACTGACTGGATAAATGCGGAGCCTGAACTAGCAGTCTCACTGCCTTGACCAACGACCCTCCTCCGGCCAATACAGTCTTAAACTCAGTTGCTATTTATATCCCTGCCGGCTAGCAACTCTTTCAGTCATGGCGAGTTGAATTTCATGATTCGAACCCAGCTCCTGGCAGGCTCCGTGCCATTAATTTGCACTGATTGTATACATTGGCTATAACCCGTGTCAGTCTTCCCTTCATGAGCTATAGGTCCACGGTTCCAGAGAGCCGAGGCTACTTCCGGCCTCGTCCACCACCCCCGAGCACCATGGGTGTGTGTGTGTGCCGAGACTTCACTGTTTCAGTTGAGGGGCGAAGCCCGAGACAATGACTTGTTCCTGTTGCCGCAAATGGGGACCCAGACGAGGCGATCCAGCCACTCCCCAACGGACTTTATGAACTGTTTTTCTGCCATCCCGGATTGTAAAGCCTTTCACCACTTGGACTATTCTGCTTGCCGCCTTTGCAAGCCACATCCTGCAAAGAACTGGAGCACCCTGGCTAGCTTGACTACGAACTTGGACATTTTGCTATTGTTCCAGCCCAACTTGGACTTATTTTGCTGTTTGCTTCAGTCATCAGACTTTTTTTTTTTAATATTTATTTATTTATTTATTTTACACAAAAACAAACGAAAAATAAAACACCATGTGTTATACATAATAGTGAGTTAGAAAACAAACAAACAAACCAAACAAAACAAAAAAATTTTTTTCCTTCTTTTAAACAATGCAAACTGATATTATTGTTTTTCCCTTCCCCTAAAATCATAAACTTGTTCAGCTTGTTCCGTTCATACAACTTATACATTTTTGTTACGTATCTTCAATTCTTATTTTCATTATATTCATTTTCATTTTTACTTTCACTCTTAATTCAATATTTTTCACTCCCATTTAATCTCTTACTAGTATTAATTATAAACTTATTACTTAATATCTCTAAAAATAACCTCTCTCTAAAACCAATTACCTTTTAACTTTTTTCCACCCTTTTAAACATTGAACATCACATATCAAATTACATCTATAAATCACAAGTTTAACACACACAGATAATAAACAATATATAAATACAAAATAAAAGATAAAAGTAATAATAAAAAAAACCCACCCCCCAGAGCCAACTTTTTATTTAATCCACTTTCCAAAATTGCCATTCTTCTTTTAACAGGGTAGCATTACCATCTCTTTTCAAAACTTTTTCTAAAAATATTTTCCAAATTTCTTCAAAATCATTTGTTTTTGCCAAACCTTTCATAAACCTAATTCTACATGTTAGTTTATCATTGATTGCAATTTTCCACACTTCTTTATACCATTCTTCTATTTGAAATTTTTCATTTGTCTTCCATTTTTTTGCTATTATTAATCTCGCTGCAGTTAACAAATTTGTTATTAATTCTTTCTTTGCCTGAGTACACTCTAGCTTATTATATATGGACAACAACGCTATATTTGGACATACTGGTATTTCTAATCCTATAATCTCTTTTATCTCTTTAATAACCTTTTGCCAAAATTCCTTTATCTTGTTGCAATTCCACCACATATGCATATATGTACCAATTTCTTGACATCCTCTCCAACACAATCTTGAATATTTCTCATCTATTTGATTTAATTTCACTGGAGTCAAGTACCATTTCCAAACTATTTTATAATAATTCTCTTTTATTCTTATTGATAATTTTTTTAAATGGCGTTGTTCCCAAATTTTTCTCCATTCTTGTAAATCTATAGTTTGTACTGTCTCTTCCTCCCATATTTTTCTAAGATAATCCTCTTCTTGTTCTTTTGCTAATATTTTATATATTTCACTTATACTACCTTTTAATATTTCATTTTCTTGCATATTTTCTCTTTGAATAATAATTTGTTCAAATTTAGTATATTCTTTAAAATCCTTAACATATCTTTTCATACTCTTTGTCCATTGCTCTAATTGTATATAATTTAACCAAGATATCTTAGTTTCCTGCAATCTCTCTTTCATTCTTTCTTTATTTATCATTATTTTCATCCAATCTTTTAATCTATATATTTTTTGTTTTTTTATTTCTTTCTCTATTATTTCTCTTAAATTTATTGGAAATTTTTCCATCATTACTATCGGAGTTAATATTGATATATTCGGCATCAATTTTCTTTTATTTTTCTTCCATATTTCTATTATATTTTTTATAAAAGGATTTTCTATTTTTTCCATTTCTTTCTTTGAAAAATTCCTAAAAAATATATTTTCTAATTTCATCTCAATATTCTTATCATCTGTCTCTAACCAATCTAAATCACCGTTTCCTGAAACTCCATCTATGATATATCTCAATTGGTTTGCATAATAATACCATTTTAAATTTGGAAGTCCGAGGCCACCTTCTTTTTGACTTTTATACCAATATTTCTTATTAATCCTCGCTTTCTTATTTCCATTACAAAAATTATTTAATATCTTTTGCCACTCCTTTAACTCTTCCTCTGATACTTTTATTGGTAACATTCTAAACAAAAAATTAATTTTAGGTAAAATTTTCATTTTTACCACTGCTATTCTACCAAACCACGATAACCTCTAATTTCCGTTTAATTTCTAATCTTAATTTCTTGAAATTTTTTTCTTGTAGTCCTTGTAAATTTTTTGTAATATCTATTCCTAAATATTTAATTGATTCTTTTACTTTAAGTAATCCTCTTTTACTACTTATAAATTTTTGTACTTCTTCTTTAGTATAATTAAATAACATTATTTCCGATTTGGCCCAATTTATTTTCAATCCTGTCTTCTCCCCAAACTCTTTTAAATGTTTATCTATTCTATCTATCTTTTCAACCGGATCTTTAATTGTCAACAATGTGTCATCTGCAAATAAGCTTATTTTATTTTTCTCCTTAGCTCCAATTCCTTCCAAATTCTCATCATTTCTTATCACATTCGCTAATATTTCTATAACTATTGCAAATAAAACTGGAGATAATGGACATCCTTGTCTCGTTCCTCTTGTTATTTGAATCTTCAGTCATCAGACTTTTCCTGTTCCCGGGGGGCGGGGTGCAGAGACTTTTGCTTGCACCTCACCTCCCCCGGACTACGAACTCTCATTCCAGTATCCACACGGAACGGATTGCTTCTTGGATTACTTCCATTGCCAGACCCTGCATTAGATTTACAGTATTTCATTGATTATTCCATTTTTGCATTGCTGTTTTGCCTTTCTCCATTGGCGGGAGGGTTTGCTTTTATTGCTCACCATTCATTGCTATTGCTACTGTTAATTGCCATTGATATTGCTTCAATTACTAGCGCCATTATTAATTTTATGTTTGTCTGTGTTAATGTGGTTAGGTTTAGGCTTTTGTTAGATAAGGACTGCTTTTTACTAGATAGGAATGTTGCAAAAAGCCTTTTTCTTGAAGGAGTGATACGACCCCGGAATCTGTAGACCTCTATTTGGCGCTAAATTTGGTTTTAAATGGTTAATTGGAAAATGTCTGATATTGTCCCAATACTGCACATTTTCGGGGGGGGGATTGTTACTTTGGCCCAGGCCTACCCAGTGATAGCACTAGATATCGCTTTTTGATATCAAAACCATTCGGCCTTCCTCTGCCACCCCCCTCCAAGTGTTTGTGAGGCCTCTGGACAAGCACGTACACAGGCGCGGCCGGTAATTGTTGGACATTCCATTCTCTACCTAGGCAGGCAGAACAGAGCCACTCTGTTGCTTCAGGGACCTCTCCTGCAAACACTCTTTTGCTTAAGGTTGACACTAACAAAGGCGCCCAGCTTGGAGCTGATAGTCTTACAAAGCCAAACTAAACACCTTGCATTTGCATACTGGCTACACTATTATTGATTCAGCGCTAAGCCAATCATGTTAAACTTGACCTTTTCCAAAGCTTTGTCCCGCTCCAAACTCGCATTGTTCTCACCGAGTAAGGCATGGCTTGCAGTCATAATTCACCCTATATAAACCCCCCGATTCCGTGACCACCTCGGATCGCTCCGGACTTCCATTCTGCCTTGCTGTTTGGCGAGCTTCCCTCAGCAAATCACACTGAGCTTTCTTCCCTGCACCCCAACGAACTCAATCTTCAACTTCTTCAGGACTACGAGAAAGGTGTTGTATCACCCATTTCCTCTGAAAATCTTTATTTCCAATTCTTCCATTAGCTGTGTGATTGTGGTGTCTTTACTGTTGTTTGTCTTTCAATAAAACATCATTTTTGCTATTTTAAAATTGTCTGACTGCTTGACTGACCTGACCCCGTAGACACTAGGTTGCAAGATCCCTGCTAAGTTACCCTGCCTCTTGCTAGCTTTAGTGAGTGCTCCAGCTAATTCTCCCCAGAATTGTGTTTGTGTTTTGGTTATTTGGGCGCCCCTCTCGGGACCCCCAGAGAACAGGGTAACACCACTGCCAGACAGCTCTGACCATCAGGAAGTTCTTCCTGAGGCTCAGCTGGAATCTCTTTTCTTGTAATTTGAATCTATTGCTCCTTGTCCTAGTCTGTGGAGCAGCGGAAAACAAGCTCATTCCTTCTTCAATATGACATCCTTTCAAATATTTAAACATGGCTGTCATGTCCCCTCTTAACCTTCTCTTCTGCAGACTAAACATACCCAGCTCCCTAAGACGCTCCTCATAGGGCATGGTTTCCAGACCATCATCATTTTGGTTGCCCTCCTCTGGACACCTTCCAGCTTGTCAATATCCTTCTTGAAATGAGGTGCCCAGAACTGAAAACAGTATTCCAGATGTGATCTGACCAAAACAGAACAGAGTGGTACCATTACTTTCCTCGATCTGTTACTGTAGTTTCTAGCCCGGACTTGAGGGATGTTAGATATCACTTTGATACCAATAATTTGGCCTTCTTTACCCATTCCTCTTCACGTGCTGTGAGGCCCCTGGACAAGCTCACAGACAGGCACAGCCGCTAATCACTGTAATATTCCAAACAATACAGGCTCACCAGAAATAGCCATCCCGCTGCTTCAGGAGACCTCAAAGGCAGGTACTCTAGTATGTATACACGCTACTTACAAAGAACTCCCTGCCCCGAGCAGGCAGCTTGATTAGAAGAATCCTCATCTGTCAAGCACTCTGCATTTGCATACTGTCTACTCCTTTGTCAATTTGGACTTAACTCAATCATGCTAAATTCTGACCTTTCAGAGGCTTTGTCTCCAGCCCAAAACTCATTGTTTTCCCCAAGTACGGACTAGCCTGTGGCCACATTTTCCCCTATAAAAACCCCTGACTTCGAGAGCTTCTTCGGATCGCTCCTGACTTCCATCCCGCCTTGCTGCCACTTTGCTTGGCGAGCTTCCCCTCAGTCCCACGTACTGAGACTACTTACCTCCGAACTTCTGCTGCAGACTCCCCGGGCTTCAGGACAGGTGTAGTATTACCCAAACCAACAACTTCTCTAAAAATCCCTCTATCCCACTCCAACCTTTATTTCTATAGTTATCTGAGTGAGTGTGCTGCATACACTGATTGTATTTTAATAAAACAACATTTATTATTTCCAGACCTGTTTGCTCCTTGACTTGGCCTGACCCGATAGACATTGGGTAAGATTCCGCTCCATTGCCCTGCTTCTCGTATTGCTAGCTTGTGCTTTTTGCTAATTTCCCCAACTTACATAATTGAGAGCGCATTTAGGTGTCCCTCCTGGGACCCCCAGAAAACAGGGTAACAGATCTAGACACCATACTCCTATTGATGCAACCAAGAATCGCATTGGCTTTTTTGGCTGCCGCATCACACTGCTAATTCATGTTCAGTTTGTAGTCTACTAAGACTCTTAGATCCCTTTCACCCATACTGTTTGTCCAGCCATTCAAAAACCTTATGGTTTGCAACTGCAAGATTTGTGGAATGACATCATTTTGGGGGAAAAAAAATAGTAATAGGGTCACTGGTAGATTAAATTCACTCTCTGTATCCCCACGCCAGGCAAATACACCAGCCCTTTAATTGTGATACCTTGATAGAAAAATGTAATTATCTGGGAGGAGGAATCAAATTACAGTAGTTTCCTTATTAAATTAGATATTAAATTCAAGATATTACAAAAGAAACTAATGAACTAGATGAAATACTAAAGAAGAATCAGCCCGTCTAAAATTCAAACCAGATAAGATCTTATTATTGGAGAGAGACATGGAAAAAGACTAAAAGAGACTATGATTAAATGGGCTCAGAATCTAGGCCATACAACAAACCTAGAAACTTGGCATAAAACATGGGATAAAGATTTAAAATTCACACTATGCATGGACCTGAGGAGAACTACTATAAGATGTTATACCTCTAGTATTTGAAACCAGTGAAATTGTCTGAAATATATAAAAAAGGTGATGAAATCTGTTGGAAATGCAAAGGAAAAAGAGGGACTTTCTTCTACATGTGGTGGTTATGTCCTGTAGCCAAAAACAAAAAACAACCAACCAACCAACAACAACAACAAAAAAAAACATTGGAAAAAGATCCATATGGTAGTTGCAAGAATCTTTGCTGTCAATTTTGAACTGAGGTCTAAACTGAATTAAACATGATTGGTGATCATCCAGTACATACAAAGAACTTTAAACTGATACTATACTTGGCAACCTAAGCAAGAATTAATTTCTCACAAAAATGGAAAGTTGAGGAAAAGCCTTGAATGGTGATTGGTTAATAAAAGTAATGGACACACTAGAATGGAAAAATTGACAATCCTGTTAAAAGATAAATCAATCCACCAATTTAAGTGAGAGTGAAAACCGATTTTGGACTGTATTTTTAAAAAAGGAACAAATTAACTGGTGAAGTTATTAAGATACTTAAGGTATCAATAATATAAAATATTAGTGTATTATATACTAAATGATGGAATATTGTTAATAGATTAATAAATTAACATAATGAGAAAAACTTTTTAGGAATAAATGGTATTTATTATAGATAATAAATCCAAGTGAAAAAGTGATAAAATGGAAGAAGGGGGGCAGGAGAGAGAAATTTTATTTTATATCTATCTATATTTAAGATGTATAGATATATCTATAGATATAGAAGATATATAAATATATAAATTGGGATTGTTTGTAAAAATGAGATTTAGATATGTTGATATATATTAGAATCTATTTCAATAATAAAAAATATAAAAAAGGAAAGCACAGCACTAAAATAAATAGTGACACATTGAACAAATATTTACCATATAACTTTTCCTAATTACTGCTCAAAAAAGCTTGTAAACTATTTTTTTTTAAATACAACTCGCAGAATCCCTTTGCCAATATGGCCAGGTGTGACTGCTCAGCTCCCAGTCATCCTTATACTGTGAACTTTGCATTAGTGGAGGCAGAAGTAAGATAGGGTTGGTGGTTTAGTTAATTGTTAATGAAGCAGGAATCCAAATTTGATTACATTTACATTAGAAGAGGGGAAATTTCAACTATTACATTTATTTTTAACTACAGGTTAAGTTTAAGTTTAATTCCTGCACTAAAAACTTTATCACAATGAAGCTGAAAAATGCATTCCATGATTTTACTGCCATCTCTCTCTCTCTCTCTCTCTCTCTTTCCTATAATTACATAAGCATACTTCTGACCCTATTTCTTTTTTGAGCTTGAGAGAGAAGGAAACAACTTCAAGAATTTCAAAAATCTAAGTTCTCCTTCATTCTCACTCCACCTAGCAAATGCCTCAGGATTAAGAGCTTCAGAATTCAGTTTCTTGAGATTGATAAGAAGGCTCTGTGTTGTACGTTGCAAAACACAGGAAGACAATCTGGACACAAAAAGGATAGCCCCTCCCCACTTTTCAAGCTGCAATTACTGTTTCTTGGTTTAAAATATTTTAACCATGAAATTAACTAAAGTAAATTAAGCCATTTGCATTTATTAAAGCACTTGATAGTGAAATCCCTATTTAGACAGGCATGCATGTGTGTTTACTTAACTGGATCAATAGTATAAACTCTCTTAGACAGAGTGGGCAGTATTTGCAATTATTACTGACTGTTTTGTGGAAGAACTATCCCTCGCTGAAGAAAAATACTAGTTAAAATATTTCTTATTCACATTTATATGCTACCTTTTCTACATTCATCTCAAGGTAGTGTGTATCACCCTCTTGCACTCCACTTTATCCTCACAAGAATCCTGTGAAATAGATTAAGCTGAGAGATAGTGAGCAACTCAGTCTCTTATGAATTGCATGGCTCTGTAGGTGACTTTAACTTAACCAGTACTGTTACTCTGATGGAAAAACTCTAGCCCGGGGTCTACAGTTTTGGTATTAAAACATGATTCCGTGTGCCTGAGAGGTCACCTGAGTGAGCACATAGGCAGGCACGGTCGAACGACCGAAAACCAGGTCAGGCCAGTAAAATCACCAGTCACGTAGCCCCAGGAGACCTCAAGATGTGTAAAACCACAATAAACCAAGGGTCCTTAGCCCTGAGACGCCAACTTGAGGGGATTAACGTGTCTGCCCCAAATTGAGCAAATATTCCATCAGGCGAGGACCATTTACATGAAGTCACACCACAAACAAACACAGCCGAAGATCCTGAGACTTTGGCAACACCTTGCAATCCCATCACCCAAAGGAAATTACCACTGTGGAGCTTCATTAACACTCCAATACCCATTGTTCTCCCCAGGAAAGGATTAGTCCTCCAGGTACTTTTTCTCCTACAAATAGTCCTGGTTTTTGAGTGTTTCTTTGGATCTCTCCCGGTCTTCCCAGCAGACCATTGCTCCATCCATTGAGTAGTCCCCTCAGCCCTCTTCATGCTGAGTCTAATCTCTCTGCTGTCTTCCTGGACCATGGACTTCAGGACAAGGTGCAGTATTGCCCCCAGCTACACCCCTTCAATACTCCCCTGTCCAATTTCCTCTCTTTTACTTCTTAATAGGTCTTGAGTGAGTGAGTGAGTGTGTGAGTGCATTGGTGCGTAAGGCCTGTATTCAAGAAAATCATTTATTTGAAATCTTTGTTTGGTTTTTGGTTTGGCCTGACCCCATAGAAACTGGGTAAAAGACACCGCGAGGTTACCCTGCCTCTTGCATTGCTATAGCTCATGCTTTGGGTAGTTTACATTCCCCATCATGTGGTGCACATTGAGGTGTTCCCCCAATGGACCCCAGAAATCAGGGTAACAGTACATCTATCAAGACCCAATCCAACACCGTGACCAGTTTCAGTTAACGTCAAATAAAATTGAATTCATGATAATGTGTTTTATAGTTTAATGAAATCATACATGATGCTTTCTCCTTTTTCACTCCAATTTTGCAAGCTAATTACAATTAAACAAATGTTAATAAATTAATACATATAAATAAGTAAGTAAGTAAGTAAATAAATAAATAAATAAATACAAAGACGTCTCAAAATAACTTTGATTAAAATCTAAAGCATTTTTATAATTGTGGACTTGAATTTCAGGATGCTTGGATTAGAGATGTGAATGCTCAACTGTTTCATCTCTGCATGAAAGGACAAATAATTATGCAAGTTTTCTCTTCAATACAGGAGAAAGTGGGTATTCCTCTGCAATATTCTCCCTGTACTGAACATCCCAAAGTATTTCAGAGGGATTCCCATTATCTAGACTTGGCTGAAGGGGGATACTTCCCTCTTCAGGTAAACCAAGGGTTAATGAGATCTTGGGGTTAGGTTACATTTTTACTGTGGGTCAGCCTCACAGGTCACGGGGGAAGAATTGCCCAGTCAAGGGAAAAGAGGTGAGCATCTTTGAGATGCTTTGAGATGCTTCGAAGGAGAAGTTATAAAAATCCTTGAGAGGCCATGTGGAAAAAGAACAAAGAAACCTCCTGGAGATGGGATCTGTGCCAGTAGTAGGCTGCAGGCCTAGGCCTCACCTCCTGGTCTCATTCCTCTCTTAGACCATCTAAGCCTGTGAACCCAAATGTGAGTAACTAGAATAAGGTAGTTAGTCGCGTTAGGGCTTTTTATTATTTTGAAGTTTGGCTGATCTTAAGAATGTATCTGTTTTTATAACTACTTGTAACTTAAGCGTACCTGGGAGGGGGAGCCTCTCATGTGTATTATAGTCTTGTTTACTTGCATGCCTTAAAATAAATGCTTTTCTGTAAAATCTCTGTTTCCTCTCCATTCCCATGCATTCTTCGGCACATGCTTAGATAGAACTTCTCTCACTCAGAAGGAGGAGGGGAGGGAAGGGAAGGGTCCTTAAGCATAGAGATTGGCAATCCACTGACAGGGTCCCACTGTCCTGCTCAGTTACAAGTAAACTCAGTATATTCAGAATTCAGTGGGTGGTGGCAGCATGAGACTTAATGAACGCTGGGGAATTTCCTGCTCCTTTTCAAGGGTAGAAGTCAGGCTTGGAGGGGCTGGAAGTAAACTCAGTATGACAGTCCTCAATCCAGTCTGTGTCATCTGGTGATGTTGATATACTGGCTTTTTTTTCCTTTCTGTTGAATTTGTGCAATGGCCTTATGTTTTTCTGGAAGCAATTTTTGTTTTGAATTTCAACTTTAAGATTCCTCACATATAGAACCTATACAATCTACTATGTGAGGCGAGGGGACCTTGTAACTATGGCCATTTCTGCACTACACTGTTAAAATGCTATTATTCCACTTTCAACATTCTGTAGAATTCTGGGGTTTGTAGTTTACTGAGGCCAAAGAGCTCTCTGGCTGAGAATTCTTACATGCCCCTCCTTAAACTACAAATCCCAGGATTCCATAGGATGTTGAAAGTGGAAAAATAGTACAATGACAGTGTAGTGTGGAAATGGGCTATGTTGTGTATGTCACTTCAATTTTTCTCATGTATACCTCCCAAATGTTTTCTGGCATCCCTACTGATGATAGCAATCAGCCTGTGGCCCAAGGCTGAGAATTCTAAAGGCCCCTCCCTGAACTGCCAACCCCAAGATTCCATAAAATCTTCACAGCCAGCCAATCATATGAGGGCTTCTCACCTCACTCAGCCAATCGTATGAGGTCTTCGCCTGCCTGACACAGACAAACTCACAAATAGACAAACATTGACTTTTATACAGTAGATTCCATATTTAAACATGTAACTGTAAGAAACCCCTAAAGGAGGGGTGTGTCCCTAACACAGGACAAGAGGTTTCCCAGTGACTTCTCCCCCAGCTTCCCTTGGGCAAGATACTGGGTCCCAAGGCAAATCCGTGAGGCTGAGTTGTGATCTTGGCTGACTCTTTTCTTGAAGTTGGGCCTGCAGGTAAATCCCCCTTGTTGCATCTCCCAAAGTGAGGGGACAACCCCTAGACCCCCTTCAAGGACCTTCTCCTTCACCTCCACCCCCCCAAGTCTCGGGACATGTAGAGGAAACTCCAGAGGCTTATCCTTCACCAAATGGGTGCCATAGGTACTCATCAAAGCTTTGATTACCTCCTATATCCTGCCACAGATAAGGAGAAGTGTCTGCTTAGTCCTTATCCCCCACTTCACCAGCAAAGATGACCCCAACGCCCCACTGGAGGTCCCAAAGAAATATTTGGTTTCCCTCCATGGACAGGTGGACACTGTCCAACCTGTAAAGGTCAGCCCATTGAAAAAGTCTGTCATGGTGAGAGATATAATGCTCCAAACCTTGTCATAATGCATTCCACGTTACCCTGTTAGCTCAACGACAAACCACTTCAATATGATGTTTCCCCTCCCCCAAATCTTTCTTGGGATCATGGCTGACCAGGCAACGTGGATTCCCGGCCAACTGGTCTTTATGCACTGTATATCTTGGATGACTCAGAGGATAAGCTTCTTACCCTTTAAAAGTCCGAGGTTATTACTGCCCAGGTGAATGACCAATATGTCTGGTGGAGTCCTATGACGCTCCTCAGACAAGAGTGATAACAGGATGTGCCACTGAAGGTCTCTCCTACCACACCATTTGACAGCAGCACAGTTGCCCAGTCCGAAGTGAGAGCCAAAATTACTGTTGCGAGCCATCGCTCCATCCAGTAGACAAAACTATGGCCACAAATCAACACACACCTTCTTCCTTGACTGAGCCTGAAAGAAGAAACAACACAAAGATTGTTAATTCTGTATGGGCCTAACATAATCTCTGCAAGATGAGGACTTCCACCACCCAATCCACTGAATCACTCCTGCATGCATGCCCATTGATGCTGCTGTAGCATTCCTATGCAAAAGGAATGAGTACCAAAGTTCTTACTTACCCTTTGAACCCAGAGCAGTGAGGGCTCCTGAGGTAACCGCCCAAAACTCATGCCTGATTAAAGGAGTTGAGTCAGCCTGGCAAGACAGCAGGCCTCCATGGGTGCTGCCCATCGAAAGGTCACTGTGACCTGCGCTGCCACCAGACCAAGACTCTGCCACAAAAGCACAGTTGTACCAGCCAAGGTATGCTTGTGCAGGCTGTGCGCCACCTGACCAGCAAAACTAGGCCTGTCCATGCAGTCCACATGCTGCCAGATTGCCAGATGCACCACTGACCTTCTTGTTGACATGCACACTCTGCTTTGTCGCTGAAAGGCCAAAAAGGGGCAAGACCAGGGTAGCACAGCTATAAATAGACTTGCCTGTGCTGCCCCTGGCCTCACCCACCATTCAACTGTGTGTTGCAATGGTAATTTCATCTGTGGCCCCATCCCATGTGAAGCCAGCAAAGGCATCTCCCTCTTATACTGCTCCGCGGCTTATGGGGAGGGGAGCGAATTCCATCTTTAGCTTGGATATATCTTTGAAAAGAACTGTAGTACTGCTGATCTCTACATAGTTGCGAATGGTGGACAATAAAGAAAGCTGTCAGGAAGAAAATAAACTCATTTGAAAAGTGGTGCAGGAAGAGCTCTATGGATACCATGGGCTGCTAAAAAGACAAATGAATGGAGTTTGGAGCAATTAAAACCAGAACTCTCACTAGAAGCAAAAATGACTGAACAGAAGCTGTTGCATTTTAGATAGTAATACTTGTTATTGATAGCAGGCAGAGGGCAGCAAAGCAAGTGCAGTATGAGCTTGTGGTAGCCAACAGAAGAAAATACTCAGGATGCTCTTGTAAGGTAAAAAAAAGTGAGGAAAACTTACAATTATTGTTTCAGCAAATCCATCTTCAGAAAGGAAAGGAGAAAGATGAATGAAGATTACCTAAATTTCAGTAGAAGAAACCCTAAAAGCTGGGTCTCATGTGTGGATGTAAACCACTTTGAGGCAGGAGCCTCAAGAAAGTGAGAACTGACCTCTGTAAGCAGGAAGGGAACAAAAAAGCTTGGATATCTAGATCAAAGAAAGAGAGAGATGAAACAAAAGGGTAGACATGTTCTCTAGAGTTCTGTCTTTCACTAATCACTTTACAAGTGTTGATACTCTTTGTTTCCAACACTTTGGACGTATCTTGAGATAATGTGACTCATTGGGAAAGACTATAATGCTTGGTAAACTGGAATGCAGTAAGAAGAAGAGACCGCAATACAGGTGGAATGATTCAATCAAGGAAGCCATGGCTCTTGAGTTTGCTGGACCTGAACAGACCAGTTACTGACTGGGACTGTTGGAGGTGTTACCCTAATTTTTGGGGGCTTCTGGTGGTCCCAGTCACTGAATTAGTTATTTTGAGTTCAGGGAGGTCCCTGTGTTACCCTGTTTACTGGGGGTCCCAGGAGGGACACCTATATGCGCTCTCAATTAACTAAGTTTGGGGAAATTAGCTAGAGCACAAGTTAGCAATACGAGAGCCAGGGCAACGCAGCGGAATTTTTTACTCAATGTCTATGGGGTGAGGCCGAGCCAAGGAGCACACCAAAGTTTAAGAATAATTGTGGTATTTATTAAATACAGACAAACAGTGTATGCAACACACGCACACAGATAGCTATATAAAATAAAGGTTGGAGTGGTATAGAGGGATTTTTGAGAGGGATTGTTGAATTGGGTAATACAACACCTGTCCTGAAGCCCGGATAGGTCACTGCAAAGGTCCGAAGTTGTGCAGTCTCAGCCAATATGACTGAGGGGAAGCCTCGCCAAGCAGAGCGGCGGCAAGACGGGATGGAACTCAGGAGCAATCCGAGGACGGTCTCGGAATCTGGGGTTTTTATAGGGAGAAATATAACTGCAGGCTATTCTGTACTTGGGGAACACAATGAGTTTTGGGTGCGAAACAAAGCTTTGGAAAGGTCAAAATTTAACATGATTGAGTTATGTCTGAATTGACAAAGAGATAGACAGTATGCAAATGCTCAGTGCTTGACATTAAGTATTCAGCTTGCCAAGTTGCCTGCTTGGGGCAGGGAGTTCTTTGTAAGCAGCGTGCATACATAACGAGAGTGTTTGCAGAGAGGTGTCCTAAAGTGACGATCTGGCTATTTCTGGCATGCCTGTATTGTGTTGGAATATTGCAGCAATTAGTGACAGAGCCTAGTTCTGTGCTTGCCCGGGGGCCTCACAAACACGTGAAGAGGGATGGTGGAAGAGGGTCAAATTATTGATGTCAAAATGATATCTAGCATCCCCAAATCCAAGCTAGCAAATGCAGTAACACCTATCACCGAATTAGTTATTTTGAGTTCAGGGAGATCCCTGTCACTGAATTAGTTGAGTTCAGGGAGGTCCCTGTCACCAGATAGATTGTCTGAATTTCTGGAGGTCCTGGTCACCAGGTATGTTGCCTGAGTGTCCAGAGGTCCTGGTCACTACCCAAGCTCCCTGGGATCCCTCAAAGGACACCTAGTCTGACCCCGATTTTACGGGGGTTTCCAAGTTGCTCTAAGCACGCACCCAGAACACACAAGAGGTAGGGTAACTCAGCAGGATCTAAAACCCAATGTATACCAGGTCAGGTCAGATAAAAACCAAGCTAAAGGTGTATGAAATGGTTTTTTATTTTATTTTTATAAAATGTAAGTCAGTATGCACTCACTCACATTAGCAATCACGCACACAGATTCTAAAAGAAAATAAAAAGGGAGGAAAATTGATAGGGGATTTTAGGGAGGAATTTTTAGGGTAATACTCCACCTGATCCAGATACCCAGGAAGTCAAAGTTGAAGCAGAGGACTGAGAGAGGTGAAACTCAGCACAAGGGAGGGGGGCTGAGGGGAATGCTCGGCAAACAAAGTGACAGCAAATCGGGAGGAAAATGTAAGCGAACCCCTGAACAGCTAAAACCATGGGGTTTTTATATGAAAAATATACCTGGAGGGCTAGTTCTTCCCCAGTTCTTGTGCCGATATTAAATCACTTCTTTCCATTTTTAATTCCCAGTCCAGGAGTAATGAAGTCATTGAGTGCTGTATATCTGATAGGATCTGTGAGGACTGCCCTATGGTTCTCCCATATTAGCGATATCAGTGGTGACACAGGACAATTTGTTTGCCAGCACTTCGATGTTGGCAGCGTCCAGTAAAGACATTCCGGCTCCTATGGGAGCGATCCAGTCAGACCATGCCCTTTTTACTCTAGAGGGACTTACTGGTCCAGACCACACTTTAAGCCATTCTCCTCAGCCGTGTTCGCTGGGGCGTAAATAAGGAGTGCATTCCGGCCAATGAGCAAAAGTATTCAATTTGTTGAGTCCTATACGGATCTCCTTAAGGGAGAGTGTTGGCTGAATCAACATTAACTCTTGCACATCTGACTTCAAAACATGAGATCCCACAATGGGGGACTCTGCCTGTATTAAAGTGGCAGCATCCTTAAACAAAGGGTCAAACACGGTGGCAATGGCGTGTCCGTGGCCAAATTGAATAGTATACTTGCCTCCTTCATATGTTAAATTTAAGACAAGTATGCCCCGTGATTGAAACCACACCGTGTCACCTGTGGAGTTGTAAACAGAATTATTTAGAGGTACAAACCAGTTCGGTGGGCCCTGTTTATTCAGTTCGGTTCACGCTATGCTTTAGAATTGCTTTTGCCAATCTGCAACCTGGGCAATTGATCGTGTCCCTGATGGTGAGATTAAATTGGTTTGAATAGGAGACGTATGCCTTCTGCCATCCCGAGTAAAATTGAGAGAACAAAGGGGTCCCCTAAATTCCATGCTGCACCCGTGACAGTGGCTACATCACAGGCTTGGTTAGTAGGGTCATAATTTAAAGCCTCAAAGGCTGCTGCAGCTGTACTTGGTTGACACTGAACTACATAATCGGCTGTCCTTATCTCTCCCCTTTTTTGGCAAAATACTCCTCGTTTCAGTTGTCTGGGTACATACATTTTGCAATAGTACACACTGTGGCTGATTTATGCTCTGCAAACCACTCTTGTATTTGCGTGAATGAATAAATCATATTGAGGTTGGATTTGTCAACTGCAGGGACTTCCCTTGGTAGATGTCAGGGTTCTAAAATAGATGTCAGGGTTCTAAAATAATACTTGCTAGCGGATTCAACTGGGAGGGGACCAGAAACAATCAATAGAGGAAATAAAGACAAGAGGAGCCATACCGTTTCTGCAGTTTTCTCTGTCATGACTGCTGCTGTCAGGCTGTGGAGAGAAGGTTACCCTCTACCATGTAATTTTAAAATCTACAAATGCAGTAACAATGAGTTGGGAGGGGAAAACCTGTTCACACAATTCTTGCTCCTATTTTCTTGTGATAATTCACCCTGTGCCCCAAGGCAAGTTAACTGAGGCAGATATCTCGGACAGGTCAGTCTCAGGCATTTCCTTGTAACTGAGAGATACCTGAGGAGCAATGGCAGATACAGGGGTTTTTCCCATGGCTTCTTCCAGAGGTTCAGAGGTAGGAATTCCCTTGGGATCCACCAGCTGTCCCTTCCATTCTTTCAATTGAGAGACATGGAAGAACTTAAGCCAGTCTCCCTTCTTTCATGGAATGCGGACTTGGTAAATAGCAGGGGAAATTCTTTTCTCAATTTGGACAAGACCAACCCACTTGGCAGTGAGGGAGTGCTTGTCTTTATAGAAATTTCGATACAGGACCAACTGTCCCTCTTCCCACTGACAAGGGTGATTTATCCATCACAGCCTCTTATCCATCTTCTGCAAATTTTTCCTCAGCTGTGTCGAGACTTGTCTGTGTATCTGTCCTATATGCTGGATCAAATTTCTCACCCATTCGTTGTTCAAGACAACAGGTTCTAAATCAGAGGGGAGGCTTGTATCAATCCAGAAAGCTTCTGGCAGCATCATTTTATGCCCAGTCATAACCATGTGTGGCGTAAAACCATGCGATGCCACTGTGCCTCTAAAGGCCATTAGAATGATTAGTAACTTAATGTCCCAGTCTTTCCCTGAAGAACGCACTACCTTTCGAAGTGCCTCCTTCAAGGAGTGGTTTGCCCATTCAATCTGCCCTGAGCTATATGGAATCATTGGCGTATTCCCAGTGCCTTGCACAGCACCAGTGAAATGTACCCCGAGATCTGAGTCAAGGTCACGTGACACACTCCAGTGCGCCCACACATTGTTAAACAGCAGGTGCGCAGCTGTGCTTGCTGTGTTGTCATGGCAGGGAAAAGCCTTGATCCATTTACTAAAGGGATCAATTACAGTTAGGCAATAGTTATGTCCTCAAGGTGTAGTGGGCAGGGGACCTATAAAATCAATCTGAATGCGTGTGCAGAGTCCCTCAATTCGTTGGTGTTGAATGGGTGCTTTAGGTCCAAATGTGTCAGCACTGACCATGGTGCAAGACAAGCAGTTGTCAACCCACTGGTCTACATCCTGCTTGATCTCGCCCACGATGTCCCTGTTCATGCACAAATTTAATCACGTCCCCTTGGAGGTCTTTGGGTACTATCCAGTAGCACTGGCCACTGGCATCTACTGCCTCCTTCAATTTGTTCTATTTTGAATTGGCTAGACTCATCAGTGCCTTTCCTGGCCAATTCAGAAATTTCTGGGTCTCCTTTCTGTAAGGTTCCTAAGTCAAACATGGGAGGAATTAAGGGTTGCTTGGGGTTAACATTGATGGCAGAAATGGAGGCCCCATCATCCTGCAAGGCAGCATCTCTAGCAAGTGCATCTGCCCTGTTATTCCATATACAGGTGGTGCCCTTTCAAATGAGCAATCCATGTAGGAGCAGTGCACTCCTAAATTTGAGCAGCGATTTTTACTCACTTTTCTAGATGGGCAATAGATTTCCCATCTGTTGTCTTTAGATCATTTTTGAGCCAAATTGGGAGCCATACACTGGCTGCTTTGGTAGTCCAATCTGAGTCAGTGTAAATAGTGAGTGGGCAGTCAAGCAGTTCATGCTCTAGGATAGCCCTCAGAGCTTCTATTTCAGCTGCTTGGCTGGAGTGGGGTCTGGCTTTTCCCTGGCTCAGATCGCGCCAAAGTCTGTTCTGGGGCTACCAACTACATGCATGGATGATCCATCACAGAACCAACACGTAAAGCCTTGTAATTGTGCTTCCTTGAGAGAGGCTCCCCACTCAACTGGCCAATTAGAATTGTTGAAGGGTGGCAATGGGCATTCGTGTGTGGCTCCAGTCACAAATAAACTGTATGGAGCCGGGGGATCTTGAGGCTGTTTTTGGAAATCCACCCCACATGACACCAGGGAAACAGTCCATTTGGCAATCCTGGCATTAGAGACTTGGCCATTTTGGACTTTCCCAGATAGAATATATTTAAGAGGTGTGTGGGGGGGGGTCTGAACAATCACACAAGCACCTCCAATCATAAACTCCCAGTGTGTTAGAGCCCAAACCAGTGCAAGACATGTCTACTCGCAGGGGGTGAATCTGGCTTCATGAGAATCCAAATTACGGGAGGTATAGGCAATAATACGCTGAGTGCCATTTAGATGTTGAGATAGGATTGCTCCTATGCTTCTATCAGAGATTGCCAAGTGTATAAGGAAGAGTTGGGACATATTTGGATGTGCCAAGGCAGGAGCTTTCATCAGGTGTTCCTTTAATTGTGCAAATGCCTGCTGCTCTGCAGGTCCCCATTCCCATTGAGCATTTTTCTTCAAGAGGGCATACAAAGGCTTTGCTTTGGCAGCAAAGGGCTCAATGAAGTCTCTAGAAAAATTAAAAGTGCCCAGTAGTGAACGCAGAGAATGCACATCAGTAGGGGCTGGCAGCTTGGAAATCACTTCTACTCTCTGTGCATCAGGAGTGCGACCTTCAGTTCCCAAGCAAATCCCTAGGTATTTAACTTCAGTGGAAACTAGTTCGGCTTTTTCCTGGTTGACCTTGGAACCAGTGTCTTTAAGAATTTGCAAGACCTCATGAGTGATGTCCCTGGTTTTCTTTTCCGAATCAGAATGAATCAAAATATCGTCCACATATGACAAAATGAAGCTGGCTGCAGCTTGCTCCACATTTTGACCACATGGGCATGGCAAATACTGGGGTCCTTTTCACGTGCATTTTTTTTGCGCGAGCGCCCCTTGAGCACCACGTGAATGGGAGCGTCAGTCCGTATGATGCACTCCTACTCACGCGACACTCATGAGCCTAAAGCAGGGCACGCGCACATTTTTTTTATTTTTGACTCTAAGCCGAAAATACTGCGCAGTCGCGCAATGCTCGCGGCGCCCTCGCGCATTTACCTGTGTGCAGTGTGACGGCAAGCCGGGCCAGTCACACTTCCTTCCCCCAGCACAGCCTACAGCTCCCAGACTGCACTGCGGAAGGAAGGGGCGCTAGTGTGATGGTCGCGCAACCAGGAAGCGACCTGCGGGACAAAGGAGTGGGGAAGCAGCAGTGTTCTGGATGAGTCTTTTCGCGCGAGACGCCCTCCCCAGCCACGCAAATGGGTAATGTGCGAAAAGGGCCTGGGACTGGAGTGAAAACCTTGTGGTGTGTGTTTGAAGACATACTGTTGCCCACGGAACGTGAAGGCAAATTTATACCAGCACGCTTCATGTAACGGAATGGAGTGAAAAGCATTATCCATGCCCAGAACACTGTAATATTTTGCCCCTGTAGCAATAGCTGACAGAGTTTCATTATATTTGGCCACTACTGGGGCAACCGGGGGAGTTACAGAGTTCAGGGCTCAGAAATCCACCGTCATTCTCCAAGTTTTGCCATCTGATTTCAGAACTGGCCATGGGGCACACTACAGATGGACTGCATAGGAGTGACCATGTCCCGCTTGACCAGTCCCTCAATTGTTTTTCCTATGCTTTCCTCTGCCTCTGCAGGATATTTATATTGTTTTTGAGGCAGTGGATCCTTGCCTTCAATTAAGACACAGGCTCCTTTTACTTTACCACATTCAATCTTATCTTTTATCCAAACTTCTGGGAACACTTTCACCCACGGGTCGCTAGCTACACAAAGCACAGGGGGAGGTGCTTTAATGGCTGCACAGCGATATACGGCTCAGATCTCTAGGAGTCCCTTGTCTAACTGTCACAAAAATCCATTCACATAATCAATTGTGAGCTTATTTCCCTGGAAATACCCAATGCTTAAAAGACCTTCATCTTCCCCTCGGTTCTCACAAGCCCACAGTTTAAAATGGAACGTGTTAATTGTCATGGGAATGTTAGCACAGGTCTAGGTGTCCCCCCCCCGCCATACCTAGACAAATAGATAGTTTCAGGGGTGGGCTCACTGTGTCTAACTAACTGTGGATGCAGTACATTCAGCGCTGCACCAGCATCCACAAGAAGGGTGGAAGGAGACTTTTCCCTCTCGGTCCTTATGCCTGTCTTCACCCAGAATCTTCCCCAATTGTCAGGCATCAATTTGGGCATGACATTTGGAGGGAGATTCCTGGACTGAGGGCACCCCTATTCTGAAAAATCCAAACTGGGATAGTGTCCAGCTGGAGAGGGACCATTGGTCACAGCTTGCACCGGCTGACTGCTTCCTGCCTGGAGTTGTTTGTCCAGAGCCTCAATCAGTTCCACAATGGGCTTTCAATCAAATTGGCTCATGTCCAGCCCTAGCTTTCTCAAGACACCCCAAATCTTTACTCTCTCAGTTGAGTAGTTTTGAGAGGAGGGGTCATAGCCACCAGATGTCTCCCTAGGAGCATTACTGTCTGGGGCCATTTTTGGAGCCTGAGGTGGAGGAGCAGAGTTCCCTGCCTTACTGGAATGGTTACAGGAATCCCTGCCTTGCCAATGGTCCTGCCTGACTCTGTGATCCTCCTTGGGAGAGGTGTGTCAATTCCAGTTCCCCCTTGAAACTGAATTTGGGGCTGTTTTCCTGTGTTGGGAATGAGGTCCGTAATTTGCATAAGTGACTTCTTTGATCGGTTCCCCATTCCCAGCCTCCTTTCGGTTACTCTTTGGAGGGGGTTTTAAGGAACCAGCCTCGCGGAGCAGGTTAGCAACCCTCCGGAGATTATTACGGAGTTCTTCCCAACCAGTGGTCTCCGGATCAACTAATCCTAGGGCCATCTTCATCTTATGGTTCAAGCCTCCATAAAGGAGAGTCTTGAATTTCACCTGGTTGAAATTGTACCCTCCTAGAACTAATGGGACCTCTCCTGCTAAACTGCCCAGGAGCTGTTTCCTGGCCACATGTGCCTCGGGGTTTTCTTGGGGCCCTTGTTGCTCCATCACATAAAGAACTCCAGCACTTTGTCCTGGCCACAAGATCCAGATGATTTCCCTCATACAGTCATGGGCTTCCAATTTAACTAACCTCCAAGCTGCCACCGCTGACTCTAATGTGGGGAGTTCTGAGGGAGACACGCACAACCTGGCCAGCTGTGTCAAATCCTGTCCATTGTCTGCGGGATGGGAATGGATCGTGACATTAAGCCACATGATCCTTGTGTTTTTATTAAGGGGGCCAAGCTGATCAGCAATTGCTTTTGCCTCTGTGGCTTTCCAGGGAATTCTAGTCTCAACTTCCTGGATTTCCTGCGTTTCTTCCTCCTCTCCTCGTCCTACCCTTTTCCTAGTTGTGTGTTACTGCAGTTCCTAAGCTGCACTTGGGGTGATCATTTTGATATCAATAATTTGGCTTTCCTCTACCATCCCTCTCCACGTGTCTGTGAGGTCCACCCTACAAGCTCATAGTCAGGCTTGGTCCCTAATTGCTGCAATATTCCAAACAATACAGGCAAGCCAGAAATAGCCGTCTTGCCGCTTTAGGACACCTCAAAGGCAAGTACTCTATTATGTATGCACACTGCTTACAAAGAACTCCCTGCTGGATACTCAAATGCCAAGCACTGCGCATCTGCATACTGGCTAATCTATTGTCAATTCGGACCTAACTTAATCATGTTAAATTCTGACCTTTCGGAGGCTTTGTCTCCAGCCCTAAACTTATTGTTTTTCCCCAAGTACAGAACAGCCTGTAGCTCCATTCCTCCTCCTAATAATAATAATATTTATATCCCGCCTCTCCCCATGGATTGAGGCGGCACTACAACAATACATTAAAAGCATTAAAACATAACCAATCCTCCCCACCCACCAACCCACCTGAAACCAACCCCCTGAAACACATTAACTACATTAAAGAACAGGAGGACAGTTGGTGGGAGGCGGTGGAGTACTAGTCTGGGAAGGTCTGTTGGAAGAGAACAGTCTTGACTGCTTTTTTAAAGCAGTCAAGACTGGTAATATGCCGGGTCTCCTCTGGCAGGCCATTCCATAACTTGGGAGCGATAGAAGAGAAGGTCCTCTGGGTAACTGCAGCCAACCTAGTTCTGACTGACTGCAGTAAATTCTTCCTAGAGGACCTTAGTGTGTGGGGCGGATTATATGGGAGAAGGCGATCCCGCAGGTAGGCTGGGCCCAGGCCATAAAGGGCTTTAAAGGTAAGAACCAACACCTTGTACTGTGCCCAGAAACTAATACGCAGCCAATGTAACAACTTCAGAATTGGTGTTATGTGGTCAGTTTTAGATTTACCAGTGACCAACCTGGCTGCCATATTCTGAACTAATTGAAGTTTCTGGACTAAGCACATGGGTAGCCCTATGTAGAGCGCATTGCAGAAGTCAAGCCGTGAAGTTACCAGTGCATGCACCACTGTTTTTAGGTGTTCCAGCTCCAGGAAGGGGCGCAGCTGGCGTATCAGCCAGAGCTGATAGCAGGCACTCCTGGCCACCGCATCCATTTGAGCTGTCATCTGAAGTGGTGAGTCCAGGAGCACCCCCAAGCTGCGGACACAGTCTTTCAGGGGAAGTGTAACCCCGTCTAGAACAGGTTGACAGACCATACCTGAGCTAGGGTCCTTAACAGCGAGTACCTCCATCTTATCTGGATTCAGCTTCAGTCTGTTTTTCCTCATCCAGTCCATTACTGCTTCAAGGCATTCATTTAGAGGCGAGATTTCACCCTTAGTTGATGCTATTATCTGAGGCATGGAGAGAGATATCTGGGTGTCATCAGCATACTGATAGCATCTTGCTCCATGCCTCCTGATGATCTCTCCCAGCAGTTTCGTGTAGATGTTAAATAGCATTGGGGACAGGACGGCGCCCTGAGGGACGCCAGATTTAAGCTCCTTTTTCGAGGAACAGCTGTCCCCAAGCATCACCATCTGGTATCTACCTGAGAGATAGGACCGGAACCACTCAAGTGCAGTGTCCCCAATCCCCAGCCCTCTCAGGCGTTCCAGAAGGATACCATGGTCTATGGTATCGAAAGCTGCTGAGAGGTCCAAGAGTACCAGCAGGGTCACACTTCCCCTGTTGATACGTAGGCGAAGATCATCCACTAAGGCGACCATGGCAGTCTCGACTCCATATCCTGCCCTGAAGCCAGTTTGAAATGGATCTAGATAATCTGTTTCATCCAAGACAGCTTGGAGCTGAAGACCAACAGCCCTCTCGATCACCTTGCTTAAAAATGGAAGATGGGAGACTGGTCTATAATTATTCATATCCAGGGGATCTAGGGAGGGCTTTTTTGGAAGCGGCCGTATAATCGCTTCTTTTAAACAAGCTGGAAAATTGCCTATAAAATTGCTATAAATTGCTATAAAAATTGCTATAAAATTGCTATAAAAACCCCTGACTTGGAGAGCTTCTTTGGATCACTCCTGACTTTCTTGGCCAGCCTTCCCCTCAGTTCCACATACTGAGACTCCATACCAACAAACTCAATCTTCAGACTGCCCGGGCTTCAGGACGGGTGTAGTATTGCCCAAACCCAACAATCCCTCTTGAAAATTCCCTCTATCCCACTCCAACCTTTATTTTCTATAGTTATCTGTGTGAATGTGCTGCATACACTGTTTGTCTGTATTTTAATAAAAATCACAATTATTCTTAAACTTCAGTTTGCTTCTTGGCTTGGCCTGACACCGTAGACATTGGGTAAAAGTTTCCACTGCGTTGCCCTGCCTCTCACATTGCTAGCTTGTGCTCTTTGACTAATTTCCCCAACTTGTTTAATTGTAAGGGTAACAGGGTAACAGAGGACCTAGTCTCTACTGGATTTACTGCCACACTTGGGGCACTGCAGTCTGGATTTTGGGGGTATGTGTCCAAGGCATCATCAGGCAGTGGCTCCCTGATGGTGTCAGAGGGAAATGAGAGGAGAAACTCTGGGCAGACAGTGGAAATTACTGCCTAACGATTCTGGATCTGGTTCTCCAAAGCCTCAATTCGCCTGTTACAAGCCACGTGGCTAACAGTCTCCTGCTGCTCTTTAACTTGTTTGCCCATAAACTTAGCAGCAGATTTTGTTTGTATCAATTCTTCTTCTAATAATTTAGCCTTTTCTTCCCAAATCTGGGCTTGGATGGCAATATTTTGAAGTTTTTGAGAAGTGTTCTGCACCACAGTTGCGAAGGCTAGTTTGTCTGCGCGCAGAGTCTCATTCTCAGCATGAAGCTGGGCATTTTCTTTAGTTATCTCTTCAATTTTGGCTCTGGCCGCAACCAGGGTGCTAGAGGTGTCTCAAGCCATAAGCCAAACAGAGGTCTTTCATAAATATGGTTTCCATAGGTCAAAGTCAACTTGATGGCAAGTAACAACAAAGCTTGGAGACAACAGCCTAGACTCGGTTGCTAGTTCCAGTGAGAATATACTAACTGATTTACTATAGAGTAATTGGTTTATTGACCCTACCTCAGAAGGAGCTATCAATTTTTTTTTTACAAAAAATGTTTTGTAAAGTAGATTAAAAAATGTCTGAAATTAGGTTTAAAGTATTTAATTTCTTTTTATCTCACATGGATTTCAAGTGTTTCTACAAGCTTCTTGTAGAATTTTAGAGGTATAAATGAAATGTCTAGTTCTGATGATATGAGTGTTCCTAAAAAGTCCTCAGCATAATTCATCTCACTGAATCTATCTTTCAATAACTGGATTGGCTCTTGTGACCCAAATATGTACTTGTTCAGAATGTTAACCTCAAAAGTCCTTAATACAGTTCATGGCACTGGAACTTCTCTTGCATAAGTGGTTTGGATGTTATGGCCTTAACACTGTAATTTCCCAACACTGAGGGACTATTAAAAAACAATTATTTGTTGTATAAAAATCCAAGAGAACTAGCTTGTGAGTAAAATTCCTGCTGTAAAGTATAAGATTTGCCAGGTGTTTAGCACATCTCATTTAATTAATAAACAACTTCATTAACAACTTCATTCTGGAATTGAAATTAAGTCATATCAGGTTTAGTTTAAAAAATAAATTGAATTACTTTGCTTCTTTGTTTAAAAAAAGCTCATGCAACTGATAATTGCTTTTGATTAGTTAGTTCCTGCCACTGAGTGAAGAGATACCAAGTTCTCTGCACGATGTCTCTGAGTGTATCTGATTCTTTCCTCTTTTTCTGCAGGCATTCCTGCCCTTGCTGAAGAAGGCAGCTCAGGAAAGCCCCCAGAAAGGGATGAGCTGCGACAAAGCTGCCATTGTCAACATAACCAGTGAATGTGGTTCCATTACAAATCTGTTAGCATGGGAAGTTGGACAAGTCATCAATTATCGCTGCAGTAAGGTACATTGACATCAGTGGTGCAATGGTGACAAATGATTAATATTGTGCTGTCTTCAGAGCATCTTCAGAGAGTTTTAAGACTCTCTGAAATATCTGAGAGTTACAGTGTTTTTGAGAGACAGTTTGTTCACAAAACCCATATGAGTTAAGTATAAATGGAAGCTCTCACAACCTTAACCTCACAACAGATGCTGTTGAACTCTTAGGTTTCCATGTGGGATAGAACACAGGCTTTTTACAGGGAGCAATTCAGCTCTTTGCATGATCCTTCCAGGCCCCTTCCAAAACCTCAATGTGCTCCAAAAAATGGGGAATGGAAATTAGCAAGAGCACAAGTTGTAGCAATGCAAGAGGCAGGGCAATCTAGCGAGATCTTGGACCCAATGTTTACGAGGTCAGGCCGAGTCAATAATCAAGCAGAAGTAAATAATAATGTTTTTCTTTATTAAAAAGACAGTCACCACACACGTATGCAATCACTCACACAGACCTAAGAAGATAAAGGTAGGAGTTTCGATAGAGGATTTTGAGAGGGATTTTTCTTCTGACTACCCAGGCTACAGGATCAGGTGTAGTATTTCTATACCTGATCCTGTAGCCTGGGTAGTCAAAAGAAAAGTCAGTTGGAGCAGAGATTCTCAGCACATGGAAGCTGAGGGGAAGGCTTAGCAAACGGAGCGGCAGCAAGGCGGGATGGAAGCCAGGAGCAATCCGAAGAAGCGCTCAAAATCAGGGGTTCTCATAGGGAGAAATGTGCCTGTAGGCTAGTCCATTCCTGGGGAAAACAATGGGTTTTAGGTTGGAGACAAAGCCTCCGAAAGGTCAGTACTTAGAATGATTGAATTATGACAGAGTTGTCAATAGCGCAGACAGTATGCAAATGGGGAGTGCTTGACAGTTGGCTATTTGGCTCATCAAGCTGCCTGCTCGGGGCAAAGAATCTTTTGTACGTTGTGTGCATACATAATGTATTTTCAAAGTGTACTTGCCTGGAGGTCTCCTGAAGCTGAATTCTGGCAAATTACCGGCCTGCCTGGATTTATCTTGTATTGTTCAGCTATTTCAGCTGTGCCCGTGTGCGTGCTTGTTTGGGGACCTGGCAAGTATGTGGAGAGGAACAGTTTGGGATGGTCAATCTCTTGATATCAGGTTATGTTTAATAAGCCCTGGGTCCAGACTATAAACTACAGTAATAATCCTTCTCACATTCAATGTTGGAACTGCCTTCTTCAACTTGGGAAAGTATCAGAGCACATATACCATCACCCACAGCAGACATAGTTTACTGTATGATGGGGGGTATAAATATTTGTGACTTCCCTGCTGTTACTAATGCCATTGTTCTTTGAAAGCAAACTCAAATTCTTATAGGGCCATCAAAGTACAACATATTTTACAGCTTAGCAAGCAGCAGGAGGAAAAAGGAAAGTGATGAATAACTAAGCCTTGTTGTTGTCATTGTTGTTGTGTGCCTTCAGGTCATTTCCAGCTTCCAGCTCACAGGGTTCTCTGGGGTTGAGAGTCTGTGACATGTCCAAGGTCACCCAGTGGGCTTCCAGATGTTGTTGGACTGCAACCTCCATCATTCCTCATCATTGTCTGTGCTAGCAAGCCGACAGAACTAAAATGCATCATTCACACCTTGCCCTGTGTTTCCCTCCTAGGCTGCTCTGAACATGCTTACTAAGTGCCAGTCCCTGGGATATGGAAATGATGAAATCCTGTGCACTACGTTACATCCTGGGTGGCTACAGACAGACATGGGAAATGGACCGGTAGGTGATATATGGATGAAATTTCATTGTTGGAGACCATCAAATACTTGAACCTCCTTCCAGGTGAGGCACAGAGAAGAGAATAGAGTGTTCAGTTCCATATTTGCTAGCATATAAAATACACTCCCCCCCCACAATAGCCTTTGAAAATGGGGTGTGTATTATATGCTGAGTACATCATTGTGAGCCCTCCTTTCACCCCTTTCCTTTCTATGCAAAGGCAAAATGCATAGGAAAGGGACGGTCGAAAGGAGCACTCGTGAAGCTTCTGACACCCCTGCTTCCCTTCCGTTTTGCTTTGGTGGGGAGAACTCTTCCTCCCTTTCTTATGCATTTTGCTTATGCATAGGAAAGGGAGGGGAGAGTCTAGAGAAGCTCTGTACTAGGACTGGTTTTGCCCCCTAGACCCCCTCCTCCCTTTCCTATGCATTTTGCCTTGGTGGGGAGAACTCCTGCCAGGATGAAATGGAAGGGAAAAGGGGGTAGGGGAAGCCTCACCAGCATATAAGACATTCTGGTACTCATTTTTGCCCCAAAAAACTAACCTTTGAAAGTGAGGTGGCTTTTATACACCACTGTGTCTTATATGTTGGCAAATACAGTAATGTATTTATGTTAGGTCCTGCTCCATTGCCTCATTATGGTGTAGAGGGGATTCTGGGTTTCAAAGTCTCTGCCAGGGGAAGGGAGTGTTTAAGTGGGCTTAAATCCACTTTTTATTAAATCAGTGCTGAATTCTGCCTGAATTTCCAGCCAACACTTAGTAATGCTCGTGAGAAGTTTAGTGTTCTTCAGAAAACATTTGAAGATTAGGAGCAAGTCTGGTTGTTTCTCACAAATTCTAATGAAGTTTTATGGATTCTACTGAACATGTTATTGAGAGAGGGTATCAGAATCAGACTCGTACACGATACCAATAAACTGGCATAACAGATTTATTGGAAAGTTGCAGAGCAGTGAACACAGGCATCAAAAGACAGAAGTGAGAAATATTTTCAGAGACTCTAAAGTTAAACAGTACAGTTTCGCACGAGAGATAAGCGAGTGCATATTTCCTCTACTGCAGGTCAGGATGACCACCAGGTCACCATAGTAACTATCTATCTCCTCTAGCGAAGGTTATGGGAAAGAGCAGGTCAGGAATGTACACCTGCTGAAGTCTTGCTACAATGCAATTAGGAAAATTACTAGCAGTTGTGCATATTCTAACTACACACTAAACCATAATCCCCTTCTTATGGAGGGCAATCCCGACATACATCCTGCCCATCTTCAAAAAAAATATATACATAAAATCAGAAAAGAGTAAACAGCAGAACATAAGACATCAGAGGAGTAATACAAAGCTTGCAGGGAGAAAATCAACGTGGAGTAACCATGGGGTCAGGCGTCGAACAGTCCAGCGAAGGGCCCCTCTTGAGCAAGCTGGAATGGAAAACAGGGTGGATACCTTTAAGAGATAAGGGTAATTGCAACTCAAAGGACACATTGTTTATAGCACGTTTCACAGGGAAAGGACCGAGATATTTAGGAGAGAGTTTTTTAGAGGGGGAAGGAGAGGAAATGTTTTTAGAGGATAGATAAACAAGATCGCCAGGTTTATACAAAGGGTTTGGGGACCTTTTGGTGTCAGCAAAGCGTTTATGAGAAGTTTTAGAAGCAGTTAAAGATTTAGAGACAGATTGCCAGATGGAGGAAGATTTGTCAATCCAGGCAGTGAGCGAAGGGGGAGAAGCAGAGGACGGTGTAGGGAGGGGGGAAGGGGGTTGGGAGGAAGCAATATACAATTTCAAACGGGAGGAGGAGGAGAGCAGAGCAGAATTAAAAGCAAACTCAGCAAAAGGCAAAAGGGAAGACCAATCATTTTGATTAGAAGAAACAAAGCAGTGGAGAAATTGTTCAAGCGTGCAATTGACCCTTTCAGATTGACCATCAGTTTGTAGATGATAGGCACTACTGAGTTTTTGAGTAATGCCTAACAATTTCAAAAGGGAAGTCTAAAATTTGGAGGTGAAAACTGGGTCACGGTCAGAAATAATGGTGGAAGGCGATCCATGAAGTCTCCAAACATGTAGAATAAACAAGTCAGCGAGTTTTTCAGCAGTGGGGATTTTCTTGAGCAGCATGAAATGGCATTGCTTAGAAAAATGGTAAGTTATGACCCAAATACAATGGTATCCAGAAGAGGAGGGGAGAGAAACAATAAAATCCCATGCAATGACAGACCAAGGTTGTGAAGGGATGGGAAGGAGTTGTAATAATCCCTGTGGTTTGGAAGTAGGGGACTTGCACAAATTGCAGGTGGAGCAGTCCCTAATGTAGGTTTGTACATGAGAATTTAATCCAGGTCACCAGAACAGTTTACGGATGGAATGTAAAGTCTTGAGAAAGCCAAAGCGACCCGCAGGTTTGGTATTGTGGTAACGTTGTAAAATAGTAGGGCATGCATCTGGGGGAACGTAGATTTTGGAGCCATAAAATGGGAGACCGTTTTCCCAGGCAATGTTGTCTTTATGCGATGAAAGCCAAGAGTCTTTGTGAGAGGAGTGTTTGATGAGGTCTTGAAGCGCTGTATCACAAAGGGGGGAAGCTGAATGGCGGGCTTTGGTAAGCGCGTGAGTAGTGACTTGAGAAGCCAGAGAGTCAGTTGGAAATAAAGTTTTTTCATGGGAGGTGGTAGAAGGGAGGGGCTCATGACAAGGCAGATGAGAGAGAGGGTCCGCGGATTTGGATTTGCCAGGTTTGAAAATAATTTTAAAGCGGAAGCGTTGGAAAAATTCAGCCCAGCGAGCCTGTTTGGGAGTCAGTTTTCTAGCAGTTTGCAAAGCTTGCAAGTTTCAGTGATCAGTCCTAACTTAGAAAGGAACATGAGCACCTTCAAGCAAATGTCGCCAGGTCGACAAGGCGAAGTGAATAGCTTTAGCTTCTTTTTCCCAAATAGACCAATTCAGTTTATTTTTTGGAAATAAATGCGCAGGGTTTAAGTTCTCCATCAGCGTTGTGCTGTAGGACCACTGCTCCCATGGCAAAATCTGAAGTGTCGGTTTGGATTACAAAGGGTTTAGAGGTATCGGGGAAAAGAAGCAAAGGCTCTGAGGTAAATTTTTCCTTTAGGGCATCAAAAGCTATTTGGCAGTCAGGGGACCAAGACAGGTTGCGGTTTTTGGTAGAGTTGGTCCCTTTAGGTTTTTTCAGTAGATTAGTGACAGGTAGAACAAGGGTGGCAAAGTTTTCAATGAAATTCCGGTAAAAGTTGGCAAATCCAAGGAACTGTTACAACTGTTTAAGAGTCTTAGGCACCGGTCAGTTAAGAATCGCATCAATTTTGGAAGGATCCATGTTGAGAGTGTTATTGGAAATACGGTAGCCCAAGTAATCGAAGGACTGGGTGTCAAATTGGCATTTAGTTAAGTTAGCAACTAGTTCATTATCAATTAATCTTTGTAGGACTGTTCTAACCAATGAAATGTGTTTGTCCAGGGAATCAGCGTATATCAAAATGTCATCCAAATAAATTACCACCCCTTCGTAAAGTAAATCATGAAAAATAGAATCAAGAAACATTTGGAAAACTGAGGGTCCAGATTGTAATCCAAAAGGGAGAATAGTCCATTGGAAATTGTCCAAAGGAGTGGAGAAAGTTGTGAGCCATTCACTATCAGGGTGCATTCGGATTCTATGAAAAGCCTCTTTAAGGTCTAGTTTAGTGAAGAATTTCCCTTGAATTAGATGGTCCAAAACATTTTTGATAAGAGGGATAGGGTAACAGTTCAGTAAGATGGCTTGGTTGATTGCAGAGTAATTAACAATTAGTCTGGGGTCAGCTTTCGGGTCCTTTCTCTTGCAGAAAAATACTAGACTGGCTGTGGGGGCAGTGGATGGTTTAATGAATTTGTGCGCCAAGTTTTTGTTCAGGAATTTTTTTAAGGCAACGAGTTCTTGGTGGCCCATGGGATAAATTTTTGGTTTGGGGAGCTTTGCGCCATCAATTAGGTTCATCTTACAGTCGTATTCCCTGTGGGGGGGGGGTAATTTATTAGCTTCCATTTCATGGAAAGCTTTTTGCAAATCCTGATAGTGTGCAGGAATGTGTGCCAATTCTTCAGGAGTTAAGGAAAGTGTGGGGAGCTGCGGTTTGGCAGGTTGAGAGTCCTGGTTTAATAGCTTCCCAGCAGTCCAGTCTATATTTGGGTTGTATTTTCGTAGCCAGTCAATGCCCAAAACAACTTGAAATTCTGCCTTAGGAGTTAAAATATAATCGGCTTTGGGGAGTGGTTACCTTTAGAGATAGTTTGATGTGTTAAGTAATAAGATTATATTTAGTAATAGCAATAGATTAAATTTAAGGGAAAAATATAGAATTAAGAATGAAACTATTAAAATGAGTATAATGAGAATAAGAATTAAAGATAGGTAACAAAAATATATAAGCAGTATGATATAGAATAAGCTGAATAAGTTTATGATTTTAATGGTAATAGAGAGAAATAATAATGCAAGTTTGCATTGGTTGAAATTTTTTTGTTCCACTATTATGTATATCACATGGTGTTTTAATTTTTTGTTTTTGTTTTTTGTTCTTTGTTGTATAATCAATAAAAATTATTAAAAAAAAAGAAAAGAAATTCTGCCTTAGGCACTAAAAAACGCATTTTGCATTTATGGTTCCCCACCCTGAAAGCAAGGGGGGTGGAGATTCGTCCAATGGCACCCCCTGACATTGGGCTCCCACCCATTTGTGTGAGTTTAATGGGTTTTTCTAGTGGTTGGTAGTCCATTTTAAGTTCCATAGCCAAATCTGGATGTATAAGGCTTCTGGAACAGCCGGAGTCAATCAGAGCTCTATGAATTCACAGTTTTTTATCTTTCCCCGCCAAAGTCACAGTTGCAAATACATGGGGGGGGTCTTATGGTTACTTACATATGTTGTCCCGGCAGCATCCAAATCCTCACAGCCGCTTTCAGAGTCTTCGTCCGAAGTTGAGGAGGAGGAAGTGTTACCCTGTAGGGTGGAGGTCCCAGGAGGGGCGCCCAAATAACCAAATAAAAACACAAGTTGGGGAAATTTAACTCAAGCACTCTCTTGGCTAAACGAGAGGCAGGGTAATGTAGCAAGGATCTTTAACCCTATCTCTACGGCTTCAGGTCAGAGAGCAAACAGGCAATTTTAAAAGTAACAAAAATAACAATTTTATTGAAAGATAAACAGCAAAGAAAACGACATACACACTAGCTAACTTGGAAACAGAAATAGAGAGCTTAGGGAGTGGGTAATACGACAACTGGTCTCGTAGTCCTGGAGAGAAAGACGGGGTTCCAGGAGAGAAAGCTCAGCGTGGCTGGCTGAGGGGAGCTCCTTAGACAAACCGGCAGCTAGGCCGGATGGAAGTCCAAAGTAGTCCAAAGAGGGAGGCAGACTCAGTTATGGAGAACTGAGGGGAAAACTTCACTGGACAGAGCAGCAGGAAGGCAGGATGGAAGTCCAGAGTGATCCAAGGAAGTCCCAAAAGTGGGGACCTTTTATAGGGTGGATTTTACCTACAGGCTATGTTATGCTAGGTGAGAACAAAGGAAATTTGGAGTTGGACAAAGGAGTTGGAAAAGGTCAGATTTTGCATGATTAGCTTAGCTCTTAATGACAATAGCGTGACCAGTATGTCGATGGCCCAATATAAAGGAATGGCTCGGCTCCTGGCCGAGTGGCTTTGTGTGGATATGCACCGAGCAAAGCCAGTTTGCAGGGAAGTTTTTCCCTAAAGCAATGGAGAGGCTTAAGTTGCCTGCCTGAATGAGGTTTTGGAATGTACAACCATTAATGACTGTGCCACAGACATGCTTGTCCAGAGGACATCTGCAAACACGTGGAGTAGGGTGGCAGAGAAAGGTCAAGCAAAGGCCAAATTATTTGATATTATTATTATTATTATTATTATTATTATTATTATTATTATTATTATTATTTTTTGTATTTGTATACCGCCTCTCCACATAGATCAAGGTGGCAAACAACATGAAATACATTATACATTACAAATAGCTGCTCTCTTAAGAGGTTTACAATTTTTTTTAGCTAATTGCCCCCAACAAGCTGGGTACTCATTTTACCGACCTGAGGAAGGATGGAAGGCTGAGTCAACCTGGAGCCAGGCAGGATCGAACTCACAACCTTGTGGTTGCAGTACTGCCATTTAACCACTGCGCCACCAGGGCAAAAGGATATCTAATGCTCTCACCAGACATATCATAACCATGATAACAGAAGAAGCTGTTGAGGGCTATCTCCTGCGGCTACTGCTGGGTCTTTGATGATGTGTTTAGCTGCTTGTTTTGGAGTAGTAGTTTTCTGAGGGGCGCCTTTTCCTTTGGTCGTATCAGGTTGCATTCCTTTGGAATCGCTGAGAGTTTGGTTTTCAGGGCAGTTGCTGGAGAGATGGACCGGCTTTCCACAAGAAAAGCAGATGCCCAGGTGGAGGCGTCTGTTTCTTTCTTCGCTGTTGATGAATGTGGATCGGCGGGGAGGTTTTCGCGGCCCCATATCTTGAGCTTGTTGTTGTCAAGTCAGCTGGACAGTTTGAGTTATTCCTTCAACCTCTGTAGCCAGCTTAATCCATCCAAGCAGGGTCTGGGGGTTGGCTTGAGTCAATCAGCCGTGCAATACATTAGGGTTCAATCTGTCCTTGTATAATTCTACCAGGACTTCATCAGACCAGGGTATCTTGGCTGCCAAGTTTTGGAATTCTCTGGAGTATTCTCCTACATCGCCTTTGCCCTGTTTCATTCTTTTCAGCTGGTATTTAGTTTTTTCAAGCAGGTGTGGGTCTTCAAAGCGCTCATGGAGATGGTTCATGAACAGTTGTAAATTCTCAGTCTCCAGGGCGCGTGAATCATATAGGTTAGCCACCCAGTCAGCTGCCAAACCTTTCATTTGTTGACTTATGTATCTGATTCTGGCTGCATCATCTTGGAACAGATGCCCATAGTCCAACATATAATTGGATGCCATGGTTAAGAAAAAGGAGAGTTTTCTCCTCTTTCCATTAAATGAAGCTTTCATCTCACCAATATTCCTTGATACTGCAGGCGGTAATGCAGGGGCAGCTGATGGCGCCGGCTGTAGGGGCTGGCCGTTTGGCAGTGGCGCAGCTGCTGCTGGAGTGGCAGCTGGGATTTGTGGTTCTCTGGTTGGGGTCCTTCCCGATTTTGAACCCCTGACACGCATTTCATGGATTAGAGTCCGAAGCTCTGTTATTTCTTCATCTTTTTTCTCCATCTCTTCTTCCATATTCATTATTTCATCCAGGAGGGCCAGTTCTCTCTGAGGTGTCCCATTTGGCTGCTCTTCGGCGCTGTTTCACCAAAGTTCTAGGTTTCTCTCTCCAAGCCCAAGTTTGGCCGCTTGTTGGGGTAGTAGTCAGTACAGACAGCCGTACTTTTGGTCTGGCGTCTGGAGCCAATTCACTGTCAGCAGCCCCGTCGGAATCCGCTGTATCCAGTTCTTCTTCTGTGGAGCGGCTTTCCACCTTTTCAGTAGTTTGATGCATGGTGACTTCTGTCTTTTCTGTCAGAATCAGACTCGTAAATGATACCAATAAACTGGCATAACAGATTTATTGGAAAGTTGCAGAGCAGTGAACACATGCATCAAAAGACAGAAGTGAGAAATATTTTCAGAGACTCTAAAGTTAAACAGTTCAGCTTCACATGAGAGATAAGCAAGTGCATATTTCCTCTATTGCAGGTCAGGATGACCACCAGGCCGCCATAGTAACCATCTATCTCCTCTAGCTAATGTTATGGGAAAGAGCAGACCAGGAATGTACACCTGTTGAAGCCTTGCTACAATGCAATTAGGAAAATTACTAGCAGTTGTACTAGCAGTACTAGCAATTCTAACTACACACTAAATCATAATCCCCTTCTTATGGAGGGCAATCCCGACAGAGGGTTTTTGTTTTGTTTTGTAGTTTTACTACACTATGGATTTTTTCCCCATTGTCAGGGATTCAGAGGTATACTGTTCTTGAAAAGGAAGTTCTGTTATTGGCTATTGTGACATATATAACCATGGGTAAGCATAGGTGTCACATAGTTGTCCAGTGTTTCAAATGAAATACATTGCCTAACGGCACTTTTCCATAACAAGTATTCTATGTATTTTGTACTTTGCTTGTAGATTTCTTTTTCATATAGAAGATGTTTAATAAATTCTCTACCCACTAAATCCAAACCGAGCTGCAAAGCTCTTACACTGTTTCCAAATGTGTTCAGGCTTGGAACGTACAACAGTTTATTGAGAGCACATCTCTGTTAGGCTTTTATAGCCTAACAGAGCCTGGTTCAAGCATGTTGTGATCTCTGCAGATTTAGTTATGCTTTGTTCCTTGTGTTCTGTACTCTGTAAGTCCCTGAGTTACTCAACTGCTCTCTGTTTCCAGATGCTGGCCCCCATGACAGTGGATGAGGGTGTGCGGAGGATCTTGGATACACTTGCCAGTCTCTCTGAGAAAAGTAGTGGCACTTTTCTGGACCTGAATGGGAAAATTCTTCCCTGGTGAGATGTTCCTGCATTGATACAGAGAATGTTCTACTTGCCTGAACTTCAAGAACACATTTCTGGGAGAAGGAGAATGCCAGACAACCTCAGCCATCAATCAACATATATTCTGCTGAAATACATGCAGACCTGTATCTGCCAGCTGCCTCATGTACTGAGATTCCTTCCAGTTGCCTTCTTTCTGATTTTCCCTGTCCCATTTTTTCTTTTGTACTCTGTAAATCCTATGTCACTAGTCTCTCTTCTGGGTTCCAACAATGCAAATCCTGATCAAAGATTTCGAAGGTGGGATGTGTAAGTGACTGTTTACTTGGCCATGGGATAAGAAGATTCTCAATAATAAATCATTTGCTTGATTTTTCTTTGCTTCCAGAATCTGCTTACAAGTATTATGACACATAATTATTTGGGGTGGTTAGAACATAAAGGCCAGAAACAACTTCAGACTAGGACAATGAGCATCAAAATGGCCTGTGAGATTCAGTGTAGGCAAATAGAATGTGTTGCACATATAGGCAAAAAATCCTAGCTTCACCTATACACTGCAATGACTGACCAAGAAATAGCATTTGTCAGGTTTTAGCGTCCTGGTTACAGATATTTCATTTTCCAGTGAAGAACATATAAAATAAACATGCTTAAAATATTGCAGTGTTGGGTGATTTCTATGGGTCCAATTTCCCAACTCTGGAATGCAGATAACACCCCTACTGCCAAATTTCAGGATTAGACTTCAGAAAAGCTTTAATCTCACAGGAAATTGTTATTATTTTAAAAGATTTTTATGTAGCTTTCTGATGAATTTCAGGATCATGATTTGGGAAGCCCATCATCCTACAAAAAAAAAAAAAAAACTGAAGAACAACTGCACAGTATTGGGATCACATGCAGACAATGTTGCCCATCTCAGAAATAAGACATTGTGAGGTCTTTCAGGAAAGAACCAGCCAGAGAATTCAAAATGTGTTTTACTGAGAAATTCACAATGCGCTCAAAAGATCCAAACACTCACACATGCACACAGGGACTAACTGAACGTAAAGGGAGGAAAGTTGAGGATAGAGGAATTTTAATCCAGAGAGAAGCAAAGAAAGTAGTGATATGGCTTAGGTGGCCATCTAACGACAGTTCTTGTTCAGAATTTAAGGCAACAGCATAGCGTTCAGCAAATTGATACTCTGTGAGCAACTGCTCAAAACGCAGGGATTCTATACTCAAAAACTACCATGTAGGTATGAGTATGAATCGCTCCTCCAACTGAGTGGACAGTGGGGAGTTCACAAACAGTGAAATCTGGACAGTGTGAATGATCTTAGTGTTTAGGTGATAAGGAGGTAATGGCTGTTGTAATAGCCCTGTACTGTGGAGAGGTTGGGAAGACAAAGCAGGGAAACAAGTAGTATTAGGGGTATAGCTTTCTTCAAAGTGACAGTTGCTCTACCCCCTGGGCATGGCTTTGTAAGCCCTGCCCCAGCCCCCCTGTGGCCCCTCCCAGGGGCCACAGGCACCCCAGGCCCCAGGGCCCATGACTCCCTCATGACCCCTGACCTTTCATGACCCCTCATGACCCCAGGTCTCCCCCTTGATCCCTGCCCCACTTGTGTCCCACCCCCACCCAAGCATTCATTTTGTATTCATCCCAGAGGTGGCCATTTTGTCTGTATCCCAGAGAGCATTCCAGAGAGCGGCCATTTTGTGTATATCCCTGAAAGTGCTCATGGCTTACTCAGCTGCGCTCTCCACCCTTAGGGGCATGTTTCTAGAATGGCACCACTTTTGAAAATTTTCCATTGGTGGACCTTCCCCCCTCCCTCACTCTCCTCAACTGCTGAGCATCTGAAAATTCTTCCAGTGCTGCCTTCATTCACTGACATTCTAGAAGCCAGCATTTTCTAATTATCTGAAGCCATGGAAATGTGTGGGGGTGTATCCTCAGTAAAATCTTTGGATTTTGTTGGATTTTGAAATACAGGCCCCTGAGAAAGCTAAGAATTGAGGAAGAAAGTGAAGGCTTTTCATTGATTGTGAAACAGCTATTTGGATCTCCTAACAAGATGTTTGATGAAATTTGGAGTAGCAGCAGTGGAAGCAATTCTGGTTCAGAAGATGAAGCCTGTCCTGCTAAGGCACAGTTTACCCAAAATGATTCCTTCAACAAAACAGAAGACAGAAGCACTCAAAGAGAGGCAAGTACAGAACAAGGGAAGCAATGTGGGATGATTTGGAGACCTATGTGGCTGACCTAAACAAAAAAATATCCAAAGGCATCTGTGATTTTGGGGGGTGATCTCAATGCTAGAATGGACCCAGATGACAACTCGTTGTTTGCATAGCATATATGTCATTCCCCATACACAGAGGAAAGTGAAGATATTCTTACAGACTGTTCAAAAGATCAGAAAACTAATTATGCTGGCTTATGTCTAGCCTTAATCATGTATCAATTCAATCTTCAAATCTTAAATGGTGCCATAGAGAATGACTGCCCAGCCAGATATACCTATCTTTCTGGCACTAGAATGAGTGCTATCAATTATATAATCATCTCTAAGGAGCTGCTAGGGCAAGTTGGGAAGTTAGAAGTCATCCCAAGATTTGAAAGCAATCATTTTCCTGTTTCATTGCAGTTACTTGATATTATACAACAGTCTTATGTGGAGGACTTTTATAATTATAACATAATTTCTGAAGGGACAACTTATTGCCCTGCCAAGTGGAGTACACAATTAAACCAGACGATTGCGGAGCAGCTGGCATCTCAATACTTTCAGAATCTTCAACTTGCAATGATCAATGCAGAGCTAGCGGAGGCTCTATTTGAAAGTTATAATTTAATTACCAGGGAATTGCATCAGTTTTTAGCAAGAAGAGTCAAACCACAAGTTAAATCTTTAAAGTTTCACTCCAAATCATGGTATGACTTGGACTGTATTAAAGCCAAAAATAACCTTTCTGTCAAATACCAGGCATATATAACAGACTCTTCATGTTCCACTGCCCTAGTGCTCCTTCAGGAAAAGAAGAAATACAAGCAACTATTGGCTTACAAAAAGAAGAATGCCATGAAGGAAAACTGGAGGCGTCTTATTCAAGCCACCCAAAATAAGGATTCTTCCCACTTCTGGCATATAATTTCAGCAACACAAAATAATCCCTCTGGTAGGGTGGACTGCCTTATAGCCCCTAATATTTGGGAAGTATATTTTCAGAATTTATATGCAGATAGTTCTAATGGAAGTGGAAATTCACATCTGCCAATAGATTCTCTGCCATCCTGGCCTTTGGTAACTGTCTCAGAAATTAAAAGCTTAGTATCACAGTTAAGACCATGGAAAGTCCCAGGAGAGGACCTGATTCCCCCAGATCTCATCAAAAACAATTTGGACTTCTGGGCTTCTCTCCTGGTTTCTCTCTTTACTTGCATTGATCAATATGGTTGTACACCGCAGGATTGGGGGCTGGCAATTATAATCCCTATTTTTAAGAAGGGATCTAAAAATGATCCAGCCAATTACAGGCCTATCAGTTTACTAAATACCATCAGTAAATTATATGCAAGGCATCTACAGAGGAAACTCTTGGATTGGTTGGAGCAAGAAAATAGTTTAGCAGAGGAGCAGGCTAGATTCAGGGAAGGAAGATCAACTATTGATCAATGTTTTATTCTTCAACACCTAATTGAGAAATATTCTTCAAACTTGACTCCATCTCTCGACCAATTCTGTGGGAAAAGCTAGAGGCATCCTCGATTGATAGGCAATTACTTTTTTCAATCCGTATGCTTCATGAAGGGACTTCCTTGAAAGTAAGGTGCTCTCCTTGGGGTCATCTAACCAGTGCAATTAAAACAAAGACGGGAGTATAGCAAGGTTGTATCTTGGCTCTGTTGCTATTTAATTTTTATATTAATTCATTGGTGGGACAGCTTCAAAATGCCTTTTTTCATTCCCTTCAGCTAGCAGGAAGATCCATCGCCGTGCTTCTATATGCAGACGACGCGGCTATACTCTCGAGGACTCCCATTGGACTAAAAAGAACTCTTAAAGCCTTGACTCTTTTTTGTAATGAAGATCATTTATCTCTAAATTATCAAAAACAACAACAAAATAATGGCATTTGGGGAAAAAACAAGGAACCTTCATTGGACTATAAATAATCACCAAATAGATCAGGTTTTCTGCTTCAAATACTTAGGAGTAATTTCTCAGTCCTTGGGTAGCAGGAAAGCTAATGGTGATTATATTGTTAACAATGCCCAAAGGAGCTCAGTTGCTATCCAAAAGTTTTTTAAGTATAAAGGTGGTCAAAATGTACCAGCAGCCCTGAAATATTTGAGGCAAAACCAATCGTTCAGCTTTTGTATGGTGCTCAATTGGGGCCATTTCCTAACTTTGCACCTTTGGAACATTTACAATCTAAGTTCTTAAGATCAATTTTCATGTCCCTAAATGTGTATCCAATGCCATTTTACGGTTATAGGCAGGCCTTCAGAGCATAGAGGCCAGAGTATGGATTTGCATATTTAATTACTGGCTTAGATTAAACTTTGTACCAATTGGGCTTGCACCCTTGGTTCTGGAAGACCAATTTCACTCTAAATGGAAACAGGCGGTTGCTACCAAATTGTCAATACTGGGTCTGTCCCCTGATAGCTTATTTAGGATGGGCTATGACAAGGCTAAATCAGTCATTAAACAATGTATCTTTGATATTGAATGCCAAACAGATTTGGCCTGTTCTCCATCCTTTATTGCTAGTGAGCAGGACAAGTATCAGATGTTGCCATGGGCCTATTTAAAAATTTTAGAACTGCCCAAACATCGTTTGGCTTTCACTCTAGCGCATTGCCATAGTCTTCCATCCGCCATCCTTGAGGGACAATATTAAAAAATTCCCTATTTGGAAAGATACTGTCCATGTGATTCTGCTCAGATTGAAACAGTTGAACACACGCTTTTTCAATGTATGTTCTATAGAGATTTAAGAGCTGATATCATCTACCCAGTTCTTCGGGAACACCCAGTTGGTTCTGAATCATTTTATACCTTCCTATAGTTATCAGACATGAACTCTGATATAACATATAAGGTTTCTAAATTCTGTGCTGCAGCTATGAGAGTAAGACAAAAGATGTTGGCTAGTGAGTAGATGTATATTGTATATCTTGTAATCCTTGTGAGACTGTTATCCCTCAGTAGTATTGCATTCTTGACCAAGTTTATTATGCTGTTTTTATGATTTATTCAAGTTTTATGTTTACTTGTATCAGTACTTAGGTTTTTGGCCCTTGGTACTGTTTGATGTAATCTTTTTACTGGTCTATGACTGTAATAAACGATATTTATCTATCTACTGAAAATCAAGATTATGTAGGTCCCATGCCAGACCCCAGGTTTTATGGTGTCGATTCAATGATGAACAAGGAAAGGTCAGAATTTTTCAAATGGTAGGAGAACAAGAATAAGACATTCAATTTACAAGAAGAATTGGCATACTATTATAAGCAGGATGTTAAAACTCTGGAAAAAGCATGCACCAGATATAGACACGAGATCATAGGAATGACCAAAAGACCCTACACCTTCATTGATAACAGGGGAAAAATCAAAAGCAGAATGGATGGCATAGATCCCTTTCACGGTCTCACTTTAGCAAGGGGTTGCTTGCAAATGTACAGGTTTTGTTTTTTACAACCACTGACAATAGCAATTCCTCCTGTGGATGATTACCACTGGCAGTATAAAAGATTTTCCACCACTTCAATCCACTGGTTGTCATACATAGAACACAGTGAAAATATTCAGATCCATCATGCTTTAAAAGGTGGTGAAGTCAAGTTTTTTTCTTATTTTCTGGACAGTTACATGGTCATAGATAATAACAAAGTGGCCTTTGAATTTAATGGCTGCAATTGGCTTGGCTGTCCTTTCTGCTACAGCATGTCTGATTACAATCCAATGACAGGAACTTCTTTTGAATATCTGTACAACAGTACTCAAAGGAAGACTCAGTTCTTGAAATCACATGGATTTGAGGTGAGATCTATTTGGGAGCATGAGTGGACACATATGCTCAAAACAGAAGTACCCCTGGAGGGTTTTCTTGCAGAGGCTCAATTTCTAGAGCCTCTAGTTCCAAGAGACATGCTCTTTGGAGGGTGCACCAATGCTGTCTGTCTGTATTACAAACCACAGCTCGAGGAACAGACTCAGTATTATGATTTCACTACCCTGTACCTTTTTGTCAACAAAACAAAATTGTACCCCTTGGGCCATCCAGAAATTATTCATGCAGGATTTGGAGAGTTTGGAAATTATTTTGGCCTGGCTAAAGTAAAGCTCCTTCCTCCTTATAAACTTTTTTCCCCTGTCCTTCCTATTAAGGTGGGTGAAAAGTTGATGTTTCCTTTGTGCCACACATGTGCAGAAAACAGACAGCAAGTGCTGTGCTCCCACAGTGATGAGGAAAGAGCTCTGGAGGGGACATGGTGCACCATGGAGTTGGATTTGGCACTCAAAGAAGGGTATAGGCTAATGAAAATTTATGAAGTCTGGTACATTGAGAAGCAGTTTGACATGCTGTTTTCAAACTACATTAAAATGCATCTGGGCTGTAAACAAGAGGCCTGGGGTTATCTTGAGTGGTGTGTAACTGATGAGGACAAAAAGAAATACATACGTTCTTACTATGAAAAGGAGAGAGTTGCATTAGATCCCAGAGAGATAGGCTGGAACCCCACAAAGTGACAAATAGCTAAGCTGTTTCTAAATTCCCTGTGGGGTAAATTTGCCCAGAGAACCAATCTGCCTAACACTGAAATTGTAAGAAACCTTGACTATCTTTTCCAACTTGTGTTTTCTGATGAATTTGATGTATTCTCTTATGATTTCATCAATGATTTCATCTTGGAGGCACAGCAAAGAGAGGTTAGTGCCACTCCATAACACCAATGTGTTCATAGCAGCCTTTACCACAGCTTACACTCATTTAGAGCCCTACAACTTGCTAGATAGTTGGCCAGAGATGCCTGTATCATGACACAGATTCTGTAGTATTTGTGAGCAGGGAAAGTGAGTGGGATTTAGGGGATTATTTAGGAGACCTCACAAGTGAAATCCCTCCACATCAGCATATTACGGAATACGTGGTGTCTGGTCCTAAAAGCTATGCTTATTGTGTCAGCGACAGCTCAGTGTGCATGAAGGTAAAGGGAATCACTCTGAACATCACAAACAGCCAGAAGATACACTTTGACAATCTTAAAGATTTGGTTTTTGCATATACCTCAGAGCGGGACTGTCGTGAGATAGTGGTGCAGCAGCAGGACATCATTAGGAACAAGGGGCAGTTTCTCATAGAAACCAAGACTCTTAAAAAGACGCAGGGAGTTGTTTATGACAAACGAGTGATTGTGGACAATTTTTACATGTTGCCCTACAGCTGTTGAAATATGAATACTCGCTGGAAACATCCATTCTCAGTTATTCTTGCAGGTCCTAGTAATTGTGGGAAAAGCTACTTTATAAAAAGTGTGCTGCAAAATGTGGATATTGTGCTCTCTGTCATGTCTGAGAATATTATGTGGTTCTTTATACAAGCAACTTCTGAGCCTTGGCCTCAGTGGCACACCAGGGGACCCTAGTCTCTGTGACCTGTGTCTCCTGGGTTTCTGCCCTCTTAGAACTGCTTTCTCCTGTGGGGACGGTCCTGCGTGTCATGGACCGCGTCTCTACGGGGTGGACTGGGACCTTAGGGTCACTCCAGTCTGGATTAACAGGAGGGGAGGGCAGAGCTTCCTCCGCCAAGTGCTCCCCGGACAAATCCTGGGCAAACGAGGGGAGCAGCTCCGGGCACACAGCCGATATCAGGGCCTTGCGTGTTTGAAGCTGGCTCTTCAGTGCAGCAATCTGCTTAAGGCAAGCCGTGTGACTAACAGCTTCATGCTGTTCCTTAACTTGTCCAACCATGAACTTAGCTGCCACTCAGGCGTGATCCAGCTCAGCCTCTAAGGCGTGGGCTTTCTCTTCCCAAGTTTGGGCCACTAGGGTGAGGTCACTAAGTTTCTGAGCTGAGGCCTCCGCGACAGACGCAAAAGTTACTTTGTCTGCCCACAACGCCTCGATCTCAGCCTGAAGCCAGGTGTTTTCCTTCTCCACTTCTGCTATCTTCCCCCGGGTCTCAACTAGGGCACTGCTAGCATCTCTGGCTGCAAGCCAAAGTCCCAAGCGGCCAACGCATCCTTCAATGGCCTGAATGGATTCCTCGATTTATGCGCCAGGGCATAGGCTTCACGGAGGGAGGCAAAGGGATCAGCCGACTGGAAGGCAGAGTCCTTCCAGGGGCATTTCCCCTTACTCAAAACCCACATTTCTAATTTTCCCCAGACCTCCTCCTCACATATGAGGTCCTTAACAGCAATGGGGCTCTCCTTAGCCTTATTCCTAACAAGACACAACTAAACTTTACTGACACAAAAATGGGACCAGGAACTGGAGTGATGGGTAGGGTCACCTAGATCCCTTGGAGGAACTCGGGAGACGAACTCTCTGGAACTACTCTAGGAAGGAGGGATGGGAACCAATCTCCAGCCTGCCCAAAGAAAGTCACTCTGGTATACCCAAGCCCGGTTTTGCACCTTGACAGCACTGTGGATGAGAGGACGAGGAAACGGTTGGTGGACAGGGAGGACACCTAGACCCAGGGAACCCTCAGGAGTACTCAGCCTGCCTGAAGGGGGGTGAGGAACGCTAAGAAACTTACTATGCCGCCTGGCCAAGCAGCAGGGAAAAAGGGGCAAGGAACCAAAACCAAACCATCCCTAACTGGTTTTCTGGGTGAGGGGCGCCTTCCTACACCTCGGGACATACCTCTAAACCCTAGACTAGGTCAGGGATCCACCTGCACCTACTGCTAGCAAAGTCGGGACGTACCCGAGAACTTGAGAAGCCGGAACGCACCTGCGCCTTCTCTAACTTAACAAAACAAAAACTCAAGGGGGGGCAAAAGGGAAGGAGCACAAGGAGGGTATCTCCTTCCGTGAGTAATTTTTGTATTCCTTGCTGCTAAGATGTTGAGTGCGAGTAGACTGTTCCTCACGTGCTAAACCTCAGCACTTAGATTCCCAGCCCACGATAGACCCAAGACGGGAGGTGATTCCCAGGACAAGACAAAGAAAAGGTGGACAGATTCCCACCTGATAAAGCTATCTCTCACACATAGATATAATGCTTGCCTACCAGCATTCTAAGACAACTCAACTGACCGTTCCCTAAGTCGGTACTGCCCACTATGAGGAGGTTCCCGGATTCCTTCTCAGATTAGGGGTACTGGGGTTGCCCGCATTCTCCACCACTCTGTTACCCTGTTTTCTGGGGGTCCCAAGAGGGGCGCCCAAATAACCAAACACGAACACAAGTTGGAGGAATTAACCGGAGCACTCTCTTAAGCTAGCGAGAGGCAGGGTAACTTAGCAGGGATCTTGTAACCCAATGTCTATGGGGTCAGGTCAGTCAAGCAGTCAGACAGGTTTTAAAATAGTAAAAATGATATTTTTATTAAAGGACAAACAAACAATAAAGACACCACAAGCACACAGCTAACTAAGGAATTAGAAATGAGAGTTTTGGGGGGAAATGGGTGATATGACACCTTTTCTCGTAGTCTTGAAGAAATTGAAGATTGCAGGGAAGAAAGCTCAGCGCGGTTCACTGAGGGGAGCTCATCAGACAAAGCGGCAGCAAGGTGGGATGGAAGTCCAGAGCGATCCGAGTTGGACTCGGAATCGGGGGCTTTTTATAGGGTGAATTGTGACTGCAGGCCACACCATATTTGATGAGAACAATGCGAGTTTGGAGCGGGACAAAGCTTTGGGAAAGGTCAAGTTTTACATGATTGGCTTAGCGCAGGTTTAACAATAGTATAGCCAGTATGCAAATGCAAGGTGCTTAGCTTGGCTTTGTAAGACTATCGACTCGAGGCCGGACGCCTTTGTTTAGAGTCACACTTAAGCAAGGGTGTTTGCAGGAGAGGTCCCTGAAGTGACAGAGTGGCTTTGTTCTGCCTGCTTAAGTGGAGAATGGAATGTCGAACACTTACCGGCCGCGCCTGTGTACGTGCTTGTCCGGAGGCCTCACAAACATGTGGAGCGGGGTGGCAGCGGAAGGCCGAATGATTTTGGTATCAAAAGAGATATCTAGTGCTATCACTGGGTAGGCCTGGACTGAAGTAACAACTGTTACAAAGAAGGTTATGTTACTTGCAAAATGTGTTCTGTAATGGCTTGTTAAACATGAGAAGCCAAACCTAAATGTAAATGTATGTGTTTAAATTTAAATTGCGACTGCAGCAGAGAATCCTCTCCCGACTTATTCTTTCCCTTCATAGTAATACATAGTTATACTTTCATTGCATTTCAGTGTTAGAAATCCAAGATGCGAGGCTTCTCTCACATCTTGCCGTTGATATGTTATAAATGATTTAATGTTCCAGCACTACTCTTCAGGTTTTTTTCCTGCAGTTAAAAAATGTAACCTCCTCCCTCTATCTTTCCAGACTCCACATCCAAACACACGGAGAACGCTTATACTGACAAACATAGCTTCTTTACTTGACAAATCACAATAGCACATTAGATTTTACAATTGAACAGTTTTAGTTGGTCTAATAGGGAACCAAGAACAGCATCAAATGGTTAGGAATATTGCCAAACGGGGAAGGCATTCCATTAACTTGGAGAATAATACATAGTATGTCTAGCCAGCAATGCTCCTTGCAATTGCCCCTCTCACTCTCTCACCCTCCCTAAGCCTCCTGCCCCAGTTGCCTCGTAAGGGACATCAGTAGCAGTAATGTTCACAGGTGGTGGTGACCTCAAGTCAGGATGTAGAATGTGGCCCTTGGACTCATATATATTGTGGAGAACTACACATGCAGAGACCACTGGCAGGTAATTTTCTTCAGAAACTGTCAGTGGGGCTGAGAGACAGCCCCATCTTGCCTTCAGCCTTCCAAATGCATGCTCTACAACATTGCAGCAATGGTTGAACACCCTGTTGAAGGCAATTTGTTGGGTATTCAAGTGGCCCGCATAAGGCTTCATCAGCCAATGGCAAAGGGGGTAAGCACCATCTGCGAGGATGAGCGGGCCAACCTCCACACTGTTTATGGTGACAGTGGGGTTTCTGGGAACAAAAACGCCTGCTTCCATTACCTGCCACAGGGCAGAGTGGCGGAAGATATGTGGATCATGCATTCTCCCCGTATATCCCAACTCAATGTCCACAAATCTCCTGGAATGATCTGTGATATACTCCAGCAGGATGGAGAAGGAATCCTTCCTGTTTATGAATTCCTGTGCTCTTCCTTTTGGAGGACGCACAGGAATGTGTGTGCTGTCTACCACACCAACACACTACGGCAGTCTCAATTCCTGGAAACCTTCCATTATCTGTGGGTGGGAGGAAAGAGGATAAACCATTATGTAGATATTTCAAAGCAATCAGAACTCTTTCAGCTCAGAAATTGTTCTGACGAACATTTCTGTAAAGCCTACGATTTTCCCATTTTCCTACTTTAAATCTCTCACACATCAAAATGTATTGTTAAGCACGCATCAACACCACACCTACTATCAGCATAGGTGTATCATGCACTATAATAACCCATGCTTCTGAATGACACTGGGTAGCATTTCTCATATTTGGTGTGGGTGGGGGGGGCAAATAAGGACCCATCTTGTGGTAGTCGCCCAAGCAAATAGTGAATGGAAGCAGTACATGCTCTATTGCCAGGCAGGCTTCAACAGCAATCTCAGCAACAGTAGAAATTCCAAGGCCAAAGGTGTTGGCTGTCTTCCTGTATATAAGGGGGGTAGTTAGCCACCAAACTGCTATGGCAACTTGTTCCTCTACAGGAATTGGAATTCTCATCACGGTGGCTGATCGCTCCAGGTGAGGGTGAAGATGCTCCACAATTTCAAAAAGAGTGGCTCGGGTCATACGAAAGTGGTACAGCCACATTTCGTCATCCCACTTTTCCAATACCACCTTTGTCCACCAAGAAAGCCGCATGTGCTCCCTTATTCACCATCTCCTTGGCCATGGAAGGCTCTCCATCCAGCAGACTGCGTTAGGGTGCAGAGAGGTGGTTGCTGGTTCTGTGATATTGTCTGAGACAACAGTAGCAGAAATGAGGTGGTGGCATTGTCTGACACGGTGGCAGACGGACAAGGTCCTTGACTTTCTCTGCTCACACTCCCATTGTCTTTGTAAGAGTGCAATTGAAGAGCTGACAACCCGGATATGCAACTGGAGACCAATACTGCAAATACGGAATATGTGATCCAATTCCATATCTGCACAGACGGCAAACCAAACAGCACACACATGAGAAGTGGGAAAATGGCGGCCACTACGTAATCAAGGCCGTAATGTGTCTTGTACCTACATAATTACGTCAGTGTACGGTATTAAAAAAAAACAGGGAAGATGGGGTGGAGTGAAGGTGGAGTAATGGTGTTCAAGAGGAATGTCTAGGAAGGTTGTAATGTGGAACATACACCAACAGCAATCCCGATAAAACTAGAATTAAAACGGAATGGTGCAGAACGGAACGAGCCTACAGTGGTAATACCTAACACGATATTGCAACACAAGCCGGTAAGGCCATCTCGTGTGGAAAGGGCCAAAATCAGAAATGTCTCTTTGGTATATTTTTTAAAAACACCATTTCATTTGGCATCACAGGTATAGTTTGAAATAAGAAAATCATCTTAGGTTGCTGTGATTCTTCCTAAAAGATATTGTTTCAGATTATTCCATCTAGATAGATATTTCTAATTTCTTTCCAATTTTTTTCATAGTTGTTTTTAAACATTTCCAAATTTTTCTTTCTTAATTGTATTCCCAAGTACTTCAGTTTCATGCTTATATTATACCCTCATAATTGACTTAACTTTCTTCATCTTTCAATATGTTTTAGGTCAGTATGTTTGGGTTTTTTTCTTCATTAACTTCAAGGCTGAATATTTACCCAAATTCATGTATTATTTCTTTCTGTTCTTCTATACTTTCTATAGATTCTTCCTGAGACATCATGAGGTTATCTGCAAATGCTCTTATTGTATATTCTTTGCCTCTTAACTCCCTTAATCATAGTGTTGTCTCTTATATTTCTAATCAGTACTTCAGTAATCATCAGAAATAATAATGGACATAATGGAATTGCACTTCATTTTATTTCAATCTTCTTTGTTTTTTCTCCATTTATAATAATGTGTGCGCTCTGGTTTTTATAAACTACTTTCATCCAGTTCAAAAATTTATCTCATGCATTCATTTTTGATATAATATTTGTCATAAAAATCCAAATTTATGTAATCAAATGCTTTTTCGATGTCAAGAAAGATTAGTGCCATTTTTAAAAATCAGAATGTCTTTCAAAGTTATATTTACTACATTTCTCATATTATCTTTTAGTTGTCTTCTGGGTAGAAATCCACATTGACCTTCATGTATTATATCTTATAAGGCTTTTTTCAATCTATTTGTCAGTATAGCAGAAAAAAATCTTATAGTCCATATTTAGGAGTGAAGTTGGTCTACAATTTTTAACATTTAAAGAGTCTTGATCTTCTTTGTGAATCAGTGTTATATTTGCTTCTTCCTATGATTTAGGAATTTTAGCTACTAATACTGTATACGTAGTTGCTTGCAAAGGTAAAATTAATTGGTCTTCCAGAATTTTATAGTAAGAAGCCAAAAACCCACCTGGAACCAGAGTTTTATCTTTCCTTCATAGCCTCAACAAATGCAGTTATTGTTATAGAATAGTTAAGTATTTCTCTATGTTCATTTGTCATTTCCAAAAATTTCTGATAGTTTTAATAATTTCTAATTGATTTTTCATCTATTTTATAATCTCTATAAAGTCCTGAATAGTAATTACTGAATAGTAATTTGAGAGGATTCTCTTTATTTTTTCACCATTTGTATATATTTCTTTTCCTTCTTTAATTTTTGTAATCATAAATTTTTTCTTTTTTTTGTAATCTATAGGCCAACCATTTTTCAGATTTGTTTGTCCACTCAAAATGATTCTGTAGTATGTATAACAACTTTGTATTTAGTTCAGAAGTTAATTCCTTCTACAATTGTTTTTGCAGTGCAACAATTTCCTTCTTTATGTCTTTATTTGATGGGTTATCTTTTAACTTTAACTATTTGACTCTAATTTGATTCTAATGACTCTAATCATTAATCTTTTGCATTTTTTGTTTTTTAATTTTTCTTTAAATTATAATTATGCATTTTGCTGTGGAGAGAAACCCAACATCGCAGCTTTACTGGTATCTCACCTGTATGGAGATTTTCAGGAAAATATAATTGGATAGTGTTTTTGGCCATCATTATAATCCTTTCGTCTTGTACTAAACTTTCATTTAATCTCCAAGTGAAATTTTGTTTATTTTTCTTTAATGGCAGAAGAAGAATGTTATGGTCCTTGGAAGAACTTCCATTTATTATTTTTACTTAGAGTTTTGGAGATCAGAAACATATCTAGAGATGCATGTCTGTCTGGAAAAAAGTATGTTCTTTAGATGTTCCATACAAGTGTTACCATACATTTATTTAAACCAGATTATCCATCAGTACTTTGAGTGATTTTGGAAGTGTTCCTTGTCCCTTGTTTATGTTTTTGTCAGATTTTCTGTCCAGTAGTGGGATGGTTACACTGTTCCAGTCCCCTAATAATATTCTTCATCCTTCCTTGCCTACAAATATGTTGGCCATTTCTGTTCCCTGCAGTGACACCCTTGGAAGGGAGGGAGGAAGATGGGAACTCCTCTGTCCTGTTTGAAACCAGTGACTGCATGTTAGGTAGGATAATAGTAATAATACTAATACTAATAAAAATACTACTACTACTACTACTACTACTACTAGTATAGGAAGAAGGAGGAGGAGGAGGAGGTGGAGGAGGAGGAGGAGGAGGAGGAGGATAAGAAGGATGATGATGATGATGATGATGATGATGATGATGATGATGATGATGATAGGAAGGATAATAAGAAGGGAGGGTAATAAAGTTGTGGAGGTTCAGACTTTGGAAAAGCAGTGCATTAAGGATTAATTTTTTATTCTGGATCAGTCAAGTTTTCTTCCTATTTAATTGAGATTTCTTGGAGACAGACAATGTCACATATTTTTTCCAAGGTAATGAAAGATCATACTTTTTTGAGATATACTAATTCCTTTGATGTTCCAGGATATTTTGAAGTTCATTTTTTCCCTTTTTATCTTTTGTTCCTTTAGAGCTATTTACTCAAATTCCATTTGTTCTTTACTTGAAACAACTCTTCCTCTTGTCTTGCCATGTTGTCTTCTTCTTTATTCTCTTCTCCTTTTTCTCCCTCTCCCTCTTCTTCTGCTTCTGAGTATGAACTTCATCTGATTTCTTCTTCTTCTGGTCTTCTTCTTCTTCTTCTTCTTTTTTAAATCTCTCACATCTTTTTTTTCTCTAAAGTGTCACTCAAATTCTTTTTCATGTCTTTTCCAAAATCTTTAGCCTCTTGCACCAAATTAATTCCATATATCTTTTCTCTCAAATGGAACCTTAGTCCTTCCAACCCCCCCCCCAATAAGGTATTCCTTTGCGTCTTAACTGAGTAGTTAAGAATTTATAATCTTTCCTTTTACAAAGTATTCTTCCAGGAATATCTTTATAGATGATGACCTTTTCATTATTTATCTTAAAGCTGTGCTCTAAATTTTGTTGAATAATATCATCCCTTGTCTTCTCCCTTACCAGATAGACTGCAATGTATCTTAGAAGATTGTTTTCCTTCTCCAATCTAGAATTGATTCTGAATATCTTATCAATCTCCCAATCAAGGTTTTCTCAGAGTTGGTTCAAGAAATCAGCAAATGCTGGAATTGTTATTCCATATAAATGTTCTCCTTTCTGTTCTTTTAGATGTCTAATCTAAAGACAATTCTCTCTTTATTTTAATTCCAATAAAGCTTTCTCATCTAGTTCTCTTTCTTCATTTAGCATCTCACCTTCCATTTGACCCTCAGCATTTTTTTAATTCTTTTTTCCAATACATTAATGCAAATCTTCAGACAAACATTCTCGTGAATGTTTAATCTCTTTTAATTTAGTCTTAAGATCTTGCTTGATTTCAAATCTCATTTCTCTTATTTCCTGTTTCATTTATTTCTTAAACTTTTTTAATTCTTCTAGAATTGAACTTTGTTCCATCAGTCTTGGTGTGGCTTCCAAAAGTAGTCTTCTTTGAGATTATGTTGCCATTTGTGCTGTTGTTCTTTTAGTACCAATTGACTGGTTCATTTATCACTTAATTGTTTCTTGAAATTGTTTCCCAATCAATTCCCCCTACACACACACGTACACACACACACCAGTAATACAATAGTATTTCTTTTAGAGTTTAACAATTGTGATTCATGGTAAAGTTCATTACTTATGGTTAATAAAAATGATTCCTTTAACCTTTTACACTTTTACGTTTAACCCCTTTTCTTAATTTGTTATTTGGATTTTCACTATCTTCAATTCAGTCAGACTTCAATCACTCAAATTATATTATCTAACTTATAAAATTTACAATATGATATATTTATATCTTATATATCTACTTATATTATCTTACATCAACTTATCTTCTAGAAAAAAATAAATTCATGCAAATATATAAATTGATATACAGAACAAAGTCAACTAATATTTTCCACTTCTCTACAAATTAGTAAATAAGAGCTTGAGAATCAAAAATCAATTAAACATTAATCTATTTTTCCCTATCTACTAAAATTATAATATATATTTAGTTGTATAAATCAGTTCATTACATATCATTGAAGATATTCTAATTCAATAGAATTATAGTCAACACATAATCAACCAATAATCTGATCACAATCCAGAAGAATAAATTCAAGTCTATATAATTCATGTATCTGTTTACCTATTCTTTCACCTCTTTATGTTAGTATTTCTTAGTTGCTCTCTCTCTTCACTCTCACAAGTTTTTTTGGGGGAAAAACTTTTTATTTTCTCCTGCCAACTTCTTAGAGTCTTCACTCTTCACTCTTTCTGGTCATCAACTCCTTTTGGCATTCACATTCTCTGTTCTTGGCCCTCAGTCCTCAATTGTCAGTCTGTTTTCTTACTCCCACTTTTAATATGATTCCACAGTCTTTTTGAAAAGCAGGTTGTCTTCTGTTCAGTTCCCCTATGCATTGGCAGGAGGTGTCACACTCAGTCTCTGCAGCTTCTTGTAAATCAAATTTAGAAAATTTCCAAAATTGACAGGAGACGGTAGGCAACAAAGAGTAAATACTCATGCTCAGTTTCTCCCCAGCATTAGAGTGCCTATCTGCAATAGAGTAGTGGTGCTGATTAAGGATAAAGACACCACGGTTTATAGGAAAACAAACTAAAAGCTTTATTATAGGAACTCCATACTAAGATAGGAAAGTTACAAGGTACTATCTAGTCTAGCTGCATTCTTGGGGAGGACTGTGAAGAAAGAGGAGGGGTCTTAAGAAGGAACAGAGGCGCATCTCTCGGAGTATAGCAATAGCATAGCAAAAGCATGTGTATTTCTATACCACTTATCAGCTAAGTGCTCTCTAAGCAGTTTACAATGTTATAAGCTAATTGCTCCCAACAAGCTGGGTACTCATCTTACCGACCTGCAGAAGGATGGAAGACTGAGTCAACCTGGAACCTCACAGGATTGAATTCACAACCTTGTGGCTGGCATTTAACCACTGCGCCACCAGGGCTCCTTATCAGTTTACATCAGTATCAGTTTACACTGCAGGGGAACCAGGATAGGTAGAACCAAGAGGGAGGGACACTTTTTACTACTGATCACTGTAAGACATACTAGATTCTTCAGTGCTAAGTGTTGTTGTACATCTAACACTCTCTTCAAAGACAGTCAGCAGTGAGAGAATCCAATATAAATCACTCAGATTACTTCCCCCCATCCTCTACTGCTCAGAGGCTTGTCTTCCAGCATGATCAAACTCAGTTCACCATTTCTTTCTCTCCAATGTCTTCACTCATCAGATCACTTTAATTTATAATAGCACTCACTTAGTTCTCTCAAAAGCAATCCACCATGGTCGGAGGCTTTCACGGCCAGAATCCATTGGTTCTTGTGGGTTTTTGGGGCTTTGAGAAATGCAACCAGAACACAGTCTCAAAGCCCGAAAAACCCAGAAGAACCAATCCACCATGGGTTTTAAATCTTTCTTTCACCAGCTGGCCAAACATGTTCTTTGGAGATGATCAATCTCAAAAGCACACACTGATTTCAGAGGCTTCACTCTGCTGTGTTATCACCACTGTCTGGACTCAGACTGTCTTATCACCCTTCCCTGGGCTCAGACATAGTATTGATTACTAGCAAATTTTAACAAATTCAAAAGTTGCTTCTCAAACAATCTTTGATTTATTTTTTCTTTATATTTCTTTGCTCCCCTCTACTCTTCTATAAACATAGTTCATTCAACAGAAGCTAGATTGCTGAAAATCATTGGATATAGTAGTTAATTTTTTAAAAAAACCCTCAGATAGTCAATTCAGTTGGATCAAATATAGCTCAGGACCATGAGCTTCATTAAATACTGAACACAGGTAAGATAGACCACAGCTTATCACATTGCTTTTTGCTTGTTTGTTAGATAGCTTCCATTTTGCTTGTAAAATCTTTTCTTATAAATAAGTAGGTATTCCAAATATCTTTGCCAAGTAATTAAAAGTCTAGTGGCAGCATTAGTGCCAGCCAAATTAGCTGGCTGCAATGGCTGTTCTCATCCCCTCCTCTCCGTCCACTCCTGCCATTTAACTTAAATGACAGAAGCTAGAAAGAGGGCAATGGATTTCCAGAATCCCAGTTGTGTTATTTCTGCTATGGCACCCCCGGTGAGGACCCCCAGATATGCTTTTTATATCATTTAATTTGGCCTTAGCTGAACTGGTTGCGATTACCTCATCTCACGTGTTCGCAAAGTTCTCCGGATAAGCACGAACAGAGAGCGGCCGTTAATGGTTTACATTCCATTTCTCTTTGTAGCCAGCAACCCAAAACTCGCCCGAAACTTTAGGGAACTTCCCGCCACAGACTCCTCAATAGCCACGTGGCTCTCAGTCAAATTACTCTTGTGAGTTGGGCCATCAATGTCTCGGCCAAAGGTATTGTTTCTACATGCAAATCCCATCACGCTAAACCTGACCTCACCAAATTCTTTTGTCCAGCACCGAAACCTCTTTTGTTCTCCTTTGGGACTGCCATAGCCGAAAGGCACGATCTTCCCTATAAAAACCCTTCATTTCTAACCGATCCTCAGATCACCTTTGACTGCCATCCTGCCCTGCCGCTGGTGTGTTTAAAGGACTCCCCTCAGCGCCCCCACACTGAGCTTTCTTCCCCGAATCTCCAACTTCTCCCCAGGACTACGGAACAGGTCGTATTGCCCTCCATTGCAACTCTTTTCTTTTCCAGTTAGTTAGTTTGTGTTTGTCTTCTGTGTGTTCCTGTTCAATAAAGAAGTGTTCATTATTTTAAAACCTTGTCTAGCCACTCTCTAACCCACCGCTGTATACATAGAGTAAAAGATCTCGCTACGTTACCCTGCCTCTCGCTAGCAAAACCAGTGCTCTGAGTTCTAATTTCCCCATCTTTGGTATTTTAATTGGCAAAGCTGGGTGCCCCTTGCGGGACCCCCAATTTCAGGGTAACAGTTGCTTCCCCTGTGCCAAGGAGAAGGTTTAATCAGGTCAGGTTATCTCTGGACTGACTTCTGCATCTCAATGCAGTAGCTGCAGAAATGCTTCTCTTCATGTCACCATGTCTCAGATAGGAAGTGAGGGGGCAGCATTATTGTCCAGAATAGGTTGTAGTTCATTGATGGTACATCTGAGTAGTCTCAGTTGGGAGCTGTATGTCAGTATTGTAATCAGTATTTTTAAGCTAAGTTTTTCAGCTTCACTGGCACTATGTATATAATCAAAAACAGAAATGCAAACCTTCCTTAACAGTTTCTAACATTTCAGATATATAGTTTGTGTAGGTGTCATGCCCCCATCCCAGGATCCAGACAAGACCTTTCCGAACAGCCACAACACAGAGACATAAGAGGACAATATTTACAGCAGCCAGTGTATGTGGAAAGGGAGAGCCTGGGAATCTTGGAGTATTTGTATAATAAGGACTCATTAATTAGGGAAACAGCTAGGAAAAACTCACCCTATATAAAGAAGGGCCAGAACAGGAGCAAACTGGTGCAGTCAGCCATTCCTATTGGTGAAAGCAACCCATCTTACATTCAGATTCCTTGCTCATGCTCCTAGAAACCTTGAACTTCACATTATGTATGGACTTCATTACTAGACTGTCGCTCTGGATTTACTGTGGACTCAGACTGCAAAACATCGACCTGTAATTTGCTAACAAACTATTACAATCTTTGCTTGTGACTGCTGATAAGAGGCTCTAATTAGAGAGCTGTAAGCCTTGGCTGGCTGCCAACAAAGGGCAGTAATGGATATACAGATGAAGTTTGCATATATGCATAAAATGCACAGGAAACAGTCCTGGTGACAAACAGTTTCAAATATTGATGCTTCAAAGGCTCTTCCATGACAATCCTATTTTTATATTCCAATAAAATGTTGGTTTTCGGTTTTTATTTTTAAAATTAAACACATTGAGTAGGAATCAAAAATAGAATTAAAAAATAAAGTCTGGTCTTCCCAGGCAAACCACAAGTAAATAACATAAAATTATCCTCTAGAGTCTGTGTCTTCAAATGGAGAACCAAATTGCATCATTCTTCTTTCATTGTCCTTGTTTTTCCCCAGCTTGCTGAGGATCATTGGGGCCAATGCCTGATGAGGCCAACTTAACAGTCTGCAAGGTTCTTCCTCCATACCATTTCAAGACAATGTGCAGGCTTGTATGACTGTAATACTGTTCCTTTTCTTTCCTTCCTCCTCCTTTCCACAGCATTTTGGGTACTACCTTCACCAAGTGAAGAAACATGTGTGATCTGACAACTTGCAGAGAAAAATGTGTGCCTTTTAGATCGGCCTAATAAAGGTATTAGCATAGACATTTCTTGGACTCCAGGACATCAGTTCAAGAAATGTCTATGCTTTTTAGAGCTATAAAGAATGGAATTGAATCACAGGTCACTAAAAGGATATTTTTGTAGAAAACAGAGGTTTAAAAAAAGGCAATGATCATATTTGACATTTAGGGTTGCCGGACTGAAAACTGGACAGGGTTCCTGTACCTAGTTGTGTGGAAGGAGGAATTTCAGGTGTTTCTCGTCAAGCAATCAGGTAACAGGTAACACCTGCTGGAAATCTGAATACCCAATCATTAAAGATAAATGAGCCCTCTTCAATTTTTGCTCCGGCAACCCTATTGACATTATAAGTTTTCATGATGAAAGAATCTACATGCAAGGGGGACCTAATTTACAGCCTTGATACCTGTCTCTTGAAAGAATGAACCTCTTGTTTGCCTCTTAAAAGATGGAATAAGGCCATGCCCAGTCTTACATATCAACAATAATAAACAGGCAAAATCAGTTACAAAGATCTCTGCACACAGGTGTTTTGTGCCCCCCCCCGATGGATATGGTTTATTTGGCAAAAATTATTTAATTAACACTATATTAACTGGCATTGATACAAAATGGAACCTGAGGTGATTGGAAGGTCAAACTGGAAGGAGGAAAATTACCGACTGTAAATGGGAGATTATAAGGCCAATCAGCCACATCCCTTGTAGGCACAGCCAAAGTCATTGTCAGGCAGATAACAAGGCAACTCTGGAGATAATAGACTTAAGCTGAAGCTGCACACCTCTGTACAGAACAGAGACGTTCTCACCAAACAGTGATTGTTTCAACTCTGTTCCCTCACCCCTGAATGTTTTCCTGTATTGTCTCCCAAACTGCTCCACAATACAGAGCTATTATGATAGCCATTAACCCTTTGTCACCTAAACACTGAGACCATTAACTCTGTCTGAACCTCATTGTTTGGGTTGCAACTCCCATTGTCCATTTGGCTGGGAGAGTCGTTCACACTCATACCCACAGGGTATTTTGGGGGTATAAAAACTCTCAGTTTTAAGTAATTCAGCACAGCCTTTCACCTTACTGAATGCCATGCTGTCACCCAGATTTCTGAATGAGAATTGTCCTTAGGCCACATCGCCACTTTTCTTCACTTCTCTCAGGACTGGTAATTATAATCCAAACTCTAAATTTCCTCTATCCACAACTTTCTACCCTTTATCCTTCATCTAGTCCTTGTGTGAGTGCTTGAGTGCATGGATCTTTTGTGTGTGTGTGTATGTGTGTTAATCTTTCAATAAAACACATTTTAATTTACATTTGGGATTCTCTGACTGGTTCTTTCCTGCGTGACCCTGTAAACATTGGTGGAAACATCTCATTAAGTTATCCTCCTCTCACAGGCATCCCAATTTTGAGCTATTTAATGCCCTTCTGTGATGTGGATGTATTGGCACTGCGGGTGGACCCCTGAGCCACCTAGGTTTTGGGATAACACTGAATAGGTATAAAGAAGAGAAAATTGTAAAATTTCCAGGAAAAAAAATGTATTTATTGATGAGAAAGCAATAAAAACAACACCAGATGGCAAGCTGGGCTTTTGCACTGTCAGTGGGAAAGTGGCTGCTTCTCTAAGAGAGACAAATAAAGCTGAGTGTCTCACCAAGGAACAGCTTTCCCCTCCCAGTTCACAAAAGTGCCATTGTCTTTCTCTGAGAGGTGGGCAAGGGTATTCAGGATCCCTTGTACACTCATGTCCACTGTCAGCGGAGCCTGACCCTGGAAAGAGAAATTAAGGAGTAAGACATAGGAATGTGAAGAATCCAAAGCAGAAGTAACATGGCCTGAATGCACACTTCATACTATCCAAACCCAAAAGACAAGCCGTACATTCCTGCTGTACATGGATTCTGTATCAGCAGACTATTCACTGTTAATACCAATCCTTTACAAGTCCTAGTCTTGTCTTTAGAAATGGATGTCAAGCTGGAAGAAAGGATGGATCAGGAAATTACAAGCTGGCTGGTTTAGCATCTCTTATATAAAAAATTGGTGTAAAACAGGGGTAGGAATCATGCAGCCCTCCAGATATGATCATTCCTCATCAGTGGCTGCACTTTGTAGGGCTGTTGGGAATTACTGTCCAACAACACTTGAAGGTTGGCAGGATTCCCAAGGCTGGTGCAAAACGTTATTAAATACATTATTAATATCATCATCATCATCATCATCATCATCCTGATCAGCCTGCTTTTTCCCCAAAACTAGTAAGTAAGGCAGCTTAGAAACATAAGAACAAGTTAGAATTATGTTGATGAACAAATCCTGCTTAAAAAAAAAATCAGCTGTGCAAAGAAGAGTCCCACCTCAAAAACCTCACTAATGCACCAACAGGTGCATAGAGAAAGATGACCTAACAGATATATACTTTCCATAAATAAATAAATAAATAAATAAATAATCAGATGTCAGTCACCAAAAGTACTGCAAGATTATTGAAAATGGGTCATCCAAATTTATTTACCACCTTACTAGGCTTCATATTTAAGAAGGATACAAATTATTTGAAAGTGTAAGAGAATTATTCAGAGAAACATTAGGAAAGAGAATTATTAGGAAAGCCCAGGCGCCTGGGCTTTCTTTTCCTTTTCTTTTTTAAAGGATAACAATGGATACAAATACAACAGAAGGATCATAAGCTGAATGCATACTGTCTGTATGACCGTCTAGATGATCAGGGTTTGTGGAGATCCAGCTTGAATTTAGCATTTTAATTTAGCATTTTAGAATTTAAAACTGAAAATGGGTTGAAGACATCTAATACTATGCTGGATGGTGCAGTGATTGGGATTTTGTTACTGGATCAGACCATCATATAATTTAAATACCAAAAACTGTTTATGCATTCTGAACTTTACTTTGATATAAGCCATAGGAGCTAAATAAATTTGGTGACTTTTTTATAGTTCTGATATTCCATTGTGAATTACTTACTGCTGCACCTCCCAAGTCTGTCTGCACCCATCCAGGATGCACAGCAGTGCACAGGATCTCATCTTTTGCATATCCTAGGGACTGGCACTTAGTGAGCATGTTCAGAGCAGCCTAGGAAGGAGAAAGGTCAGAAGCAAGAGATGAATGATGTATCTCAGTTCCCTAAAATGGCAATGAGTCAAAAGGAGACCTGTGTAAAGAGAGTTAGGGAACTTATTTTCTATCAGGTTAATCTATGCTAAACAGATTTGTCTGTCCATAGCAAGGGTGGCAAGCTCAGAAGATCCACTATCCAGGTTCCCACCTATAGATCCATGGATCCCATTGACTCCCCCAAACAACAGGACTGGCTAGAAGCCTACTATCAGTTTTTAAAAACCATTGTACCAATTAAATAAGGTGCTAAGGGCTGCATGTTATTTAAAGGATACTCATCACTTCTTGAGCCTTCCAGGGAAGGCTAATATTTCTTGCTGATTTTATTCAAAAAATGTGGTCCTGGCAAGCAAATTATTCCATCTCTGGTCTTCAGATAGACAGGTTTCTTCTTGGGTATCCGTTGAAAGCTTTATGCTTGCAAAGGAAGAGCCCAAACTGTGTTCTTTTGCACACACACCTTCTGCCAGTTCTTCTCTGTTTCGGCCCAATCCTTCTCTATCTCATTCTCCCTCCCCAACAGACTGCAATGAGAGGGACAAATTATTCTTCTCACCAATAAGAATTGATCACCTTATGAGAGCTCCTCTCATTTTCATCCATGGGCACTGCAAGGCTTGACTACAACAATGTTCTTGGATATCAGGGGCCATATATACCTGTTGGCCTGATTTCACACAGGTTGGGTTGCTCAGGAGGAGATGTGCCACAAGGAGCATGTATTCTGCCTTTAGATAGATAGATAGATAGATGACAATAGATAGATAGATAGATAGATAGATAGATAGATAGATAGATAGATAGACAGACAGAATCCAATGGACAAAAAAGTTGGAAGGAGGAGATTGTGTATAGATAAGTCCACTTCCAAATTGAGAAAGAGGATATGGCTAGAGGATAGAGAAAAGAAGAAGAGGCAGGCACAGTTCTATGATAACAAGCCCCAGAAACAGGTGAAAGGCTCTCCCTCCTTCCCAATTGCCACTGCCCTGGTTGCAGAGGGAGAAAGGAAGAGGCTGGACTTAATTCTCTCCCTCATTGCCATCCCCTTCTTCTTTTGTGACTCCTAGGTGTTTTTTTAGTCCTTTGCTGCAAAATGCGATCAGTTTATAATTATTATTGTCACTAGCATCTGCAATTTTTTTTTTTAAGGAGAAACCATTTTCAAGACAAACCAAGCATATCATTCTTTAAAACTGATATATTGACTTCTAAACTGACAAGTCTCTTAGAATGGGATGTTACTACCGGAGATGGGTAAAGAGTGAGAGAGAAGCCCTAGGACTTTTTCAAACAAGGTTTTCCAAGAAATCTAAGGTGAAAATAATTGAAAGTGGAATTCTTATCAAAATGAAGTTAACAGAAACGTTAACCTTTAACTTTAACCTTTTCTTACCTTGCTGCAACGGTAAGACAAGACCTGTACAAAATCCCACATTAAGACATTGGTGATAGAGCCGCCTTCACTGGATATGTTGATGATGGCAGCTTTGCTGCAGTTCATCCCCTTCTGGGGACTTTCCTGAGATGCCTTCCTTAGTAAGGGCAGGAATGCCTGGAATCAAAGACAGCCAAACACTTGGTGGAGACAACTGGATATTTCATCTTTACCAATGCAAATTTGACTGCTGGCGGGGGGCAAATATGAGAGAAAAGTTAGTTGCCAGAGCCATACCAGAGTTACTGTAGAATTCCTTCAGATGGACTGTGCCAAGAGGGTCAATTTGCATGCTGCTGCAGCTTTGCAGGATTATTATTATGTTTAAGGTTATGAGGAAAGAAAAAGATTCCAGAGGGGTAGAATTTCAATCTCCTGGATAAACTGTTATCACGGTTATGATATGTCTGGTGAGAGCACTAGATATCTTTTTGATATCAAATAATTTGGCCTTTGCTTGACCTTTCTCTGCCACCCTACTCCACGTGTTTGCAGAGGTCCTCCAGACAAGCACGTCTGGGGCATGGCCGTTAATGGTTGTACATTCCAAAACCTCATTCAGGCAGGCAACTTAAGCCTCTCCGTTGCTTTAGGGAAAAACCTCCCTGCAAACCGGCTTTGCTCAGCGTGCACCTACACAAAGCCACTTGGCCAAGAGCCGAGCCATTCCTTTATATTGGGCCATCAACGAACTGGCCACGTTATTGTCATTAAGAGCTAAGCTAATCATGCAAAATCTGACCTTTTCCAACTCCTTTGTCCAATTCCAAATTTCCTTTGTTCTCACCAAGCATAACATAGCCTGTAGGTAAAATCCACCCTATAAAAGGTCCTCACTTTTGGGGTGTCTTAAGACTACTTTGGACTTCCATCCTGCCTTGCTGCTGGTTGTTTAAGGAAACTCCCCTCAGCGAGCTCCGCTGAGCTTTGTTTCCCGGAACCCCGCTTCTCTCCAGGACTACGAGACCAGGTTTCGTATTGCCTTTCCCGAAAAGCTCTCCGTTTCTATTTCTCAGTTAGATAGTATATGTCTTGTCTTTCATGCTCCTTGTCTTTAATAAAATATTATTTGTTGCTTTTAAACCTTGTCTAACTGCTCTCTGACCTGACGCTGTATACATAGGGTTAAAGATCCTTGCTAACGTTACCCTGCCTCTCATTTAGCTTAAGAGAGTGCTCGAATTAAATTCCCCCAACTTGTGTTTTTATTTGGTTATTTGGGCGCCCCTCCTGGGACCCCCAACATACAGGGTAACAAACCCTCTGTCTCACAAATAAGCAGAGGATTGTCTGGCTGAAGCATGTGCCTGGAAATTATGATGCTCCCCACTAAGAAGCTCAGGATTCATAAAGGTTCACCAAGGTCAGATAGATGGAAGCTTCTCCAAACAAGAATTTGCAATATGATTAACAGGACCTTTGATGGCATATGCTGAACAGAGATGGAGAAACCTACTCAGTTGGAGATTTACTATTTGCATTGTACTATTTGCAAACAATTTGCATTGTACATATCTGAAATCTGATCTCCATTTTTTAAGTACTTGTAATTCAAAACCTGTACCAATAGATGGAGTGCACAGAGCTCAAAAGAACTGGAGTCTATTTAAGTCTATTGGACTGGAAATAAGGAATAGACTAAGCATTTCTAAGACTCAAATAATTTCTGTAAACTTAGAGAAATACTAGAAGTGATCCCATGGACAGGGATACTTCAAAAGAAGGGTGTTCATGATTGATGGGAGTTTCTTAAAAGTGAGATACTGAAGGCACCATTTCTAACAATTCCAATAAGCAGGAAAAATAGGAGGTATCTAATGATTACAGGATGGATGTCTAAAGAACTTTCAAGGGAGCTAAGATTTAAAAGGAACATGAACAAGAAATGGAAAAAGGGGGAAATCACCAAAAAGGAATTCAATTAAAATGCCAGTAAATGTAGGGAGAGAGTCAGAAAAACTAAAGTACAGAATTTCCTCAGGCTTGTTAGAGAGGTTAAAAACAATAAAGGTTTTTGTTTGTTTGTTTGTTTTGATATGTGTGGAGTAAAAGGGAGAACAAGGAAATGGTAAGGTCTCTGAGGGGACAGGATGGTGAAATGCTAGCTGGGGACATAGAAAAGGCGGAATTATTCAACATCTTCTTTGCCTTGGTCTTCTCCCAAAAGGCAAAGAATGCTCTACCTAGGGAAAATGGAGCAGATAATGTGGTATGGGAAATGCAGCACAGCATAGGTAAAGAGGTAGTATAGGAACATCTGGCTACTCTAAATGAATTCAAGTCTCCAGGACCAGATAAAGGACATCCAAGGGTATTAAAAGAACTAGCAGAAGTAATCTCAGAACCCCTGGCAACAATCCTTGAGAATTCCTGGAGAAAAGAAGAAATCCCCAGCAGACTTGAGGAGGGCAAATATTATCCCCATCTTCAAAAAGGGGAAAAATAGGACTCAAACAATTACCACCCAATCAATCTGACCTTAATACTGAGTAAGAGTCTAGAGCAGATTATTAAACAGGCAGTCGGTAAGCACTTAGAAAGCAATGCTGTGATTTCTAACATGGGTTCTCAGCAAGTCATGCCAAACTAACCTGATCTCTTTTTTTGGTAGAATTACTAGCTTGGTAGATGAAGGGTGTGAACATGCTGTGAACATAGCATATCTTGACTTCAATAAAGTTTTTGACAAGGTCCCCCATGACAGTCTTGCAAACAAGCTAGTAGAATGTGGGCTAGACAATGCTACTGTTAGGTGGATTTGTAATTGATTGACTGCTCACCAATGGCTCCCCTACCTTGGAGAAAAGTGACAAGTGAGGTGCCACAGGGTTCTGTTCTGGGCCCAGTGTAGTCAACATCTTTATCAATTATTTGGATGAGGGAATAGGGGGCAGTCTTACCAAATTTGCAGATGACCCCAAATTAGGAGTGGTAGCTAACACCACAGAGGACAGGATCAGAATTCAAAGTGACCTTGACAGATTAGAGAGCTAATCCAAAACTAACAAAATGAATTTTAACAGGGAGAAGTGTAATGTACTACACCTGGGCAGAAAAAAATGAAATGCACAGATATAAAACAGGTGACACCTAGCTTGACCACAGTATGCTTGAAAATGATCTAGGAGTCTTAGTAGACCACAAGCTGAACATGAGTCAGGAATGTGGTGCGACAGCTAAGAAAGCCAATGTGATTCTAGGCTGCATCAATAGGAGTATAACTTTTAGGTCATGGGAACTGGTGGTAAGTACCACTCTATTCTGCTTTGGCCAGACCCCCCGGCATACTGTGTCCAATTCTGAGTACCACAGTAAAGGAAGTATATTGAGAAGCTGGAATGTGTCCAGAGGAAGGTTACTAGAATGGTAAAAGTCCTGGAAACCATGCCATATGAGGAGATGCTTAGGGAGCTAGGTATATTTTAGCCTGGAGAAGAGGCAAGATGGTAGCTATTGTTAAATATTTAAAGGGATGTCACATGGAGAATGGAGTAAGCCTGTTTTCTATTGCTTCAGAGACTACAACACAGACCAATGGCTTCAAACTTCAGGAAAGTTCCTAAATATTAGGAAGAACTTCCTGGCAGTAAGAGAAATTTGACAGTGAAATGTGCTGCCTTGGAGTGTGGTGGAGTCTCCTTCTTTGGAAGTTTTTAAACAGAGGATGGACATTTGCTGGGGGTGCTTTGATTGTGTATTCCTGCATGGCAGGGGGTTGGACTTAATAGCTCTATGATTCTCTTATTCTATTCAAAAGGCTTAGAACAAAACATTGTTGCTGATGTCAGAAATCAGGTAGAAAGTGTCTTATAACATATAACAGATATCATAAAAATGGCTACTAGCAAAATTTTCAGAGTAGGGTTGGATGAAACTGAACTGCTGCTTATTAAAATTCAAGCTTCAGTATCTGAGATCTCTAACCAGATTTTAGATCTGAATAAATATATGTTAGAGAGTAATGTCAATTCAGAAAAGAAGTCTGAGCAGAAACTGAACTTGTTAAAGTTAGTATTTCAGGACAAATACACTATCTCAAGGAGTCTACCAAACAGCAGTTAAAGAGATCATAGCATCCATCCAGAATCTCACAGTCATTGTACATAAACGCAAACAATAAATCTCTGATAATTCAAAGGGAATTGCTATTTTATGGCAGGTTTTGCAAAAGGCCCATCATAAAATTATGATGATGAATAAGGGAAATTGTATTTCAAGGGAAATACAAATTAGGCTAGGAACTGCGCCAGAGGAGCTGATTGATTTAAAAAAGGAAATTTTAAAAGCTATGACAAATTTTACAAGCAGCAATTCTGCACAGCTTGATAAGGCGATTGAAGCAACATACAGGCATAATTGTCATGTATTAGTTAACCTGCTTTCCAAGAAACATGCAAAGTGTAGCAGGAGTGTTTTTACTGAAGTAGCACAGCATTATAGCATTTTGGTACAAGTTTTTAGGACTGAGGTACATCAGTTAGTGTACAGGTTGAATTGAACATACAAATTTAGTTGAGCATACAAATTTGGGCACAAACAGCATTGATTAGTGAGGGTAATAAATGTCACTTTGCCCTCAGACCCACAGGTTTCCCAGGCACTTTAGGATGTTTATACACTTTTCATCTTAAGAGCCTGAACACTTCCCTTGCTCTTATCTGGCCCTCCTGGTGTTTCTCACAGAGCCTCCTTGGGATCATACATTCCATTTCCTTGATGTTCCTCCTCCTCTGGCTGGATGTGCCTAGGCATGTCTCTGGACACATGGAACCTTTGATTGTATGCCTGGATACATACAGTAATTGGGTTTCAATACATTATTGCAAGCTGACTGATATGCAATACATTGTTACAAGTTGCCATTGGCATTAGTTACATTCTTGCCACCACACAATCTATTTCTACAAGATAGCTAAGCAAAGAGGTTTTTCCCTTAAGACCTTGGTAGAAGCTGAGCCTCCTGACACTCACTGGATAGTTCCAGAGGATTTGATAACCACCCATGCATGCAATAAATATACAATAAATTCTTTGGAGGAGACCCCAAAAGGAGATTTCCCAAAAGTTGAGAGCTGTTAGAAGACATAAGAGTAAGAATATAAAAAGATATTTCAATAAAACAACTAAAATGAATCTGAAAGTAATTTTATGGAATGAAGATGGAAAAAATTCACCTCAGAAAAGGGGGGGAAATGGCACTTTCTGAAAAACCCAAATACAAAATTGTCTCCAAGAGACTCATATAGGAAAAAGATACTTTGAGTTTTGAAGAATAAAATTATTATTTATTTATTTGTATCCCACCTCTCCATATGGATCGAGGCGGCAAACAACTTAGAAATAGCATGTATTTCGATACATTTTTCTATACACGCCCCCAACAAGCTGGGTACTCATTTTACCGACCTACGGAAGGATGGAAAGCTGAGTCAACCTTGGAGCCCGGCGGGATCGAACTCATAACCTTGTGGCTTGCAGTACTGGCATTTAACCATTGCACCACCAGGGCTCCTGGTCTAGAATTATGGGTCTAGAATTTGTGTCTACAAACAAGACTAGAAGAAAGGGATAGCCTTTTTATATAAACTAAACACTACAACTGAAATTGAAATATGTAGATGGAGAATAATAATAATAATATAGGGCTGTTAAGGGCCCCAGCCCAGGTATGGAGGTTTGTCAACCTTTTCTAGACGGGGTCACACTTCCCCTGAAAGACTGTGTCCGCAGCTTGGGGGTGCTCCTGGACTCGCTGCTTCAGATGACAGCTCAAATTGATGCGGCAGCCAGGAGTGCCTGCTATCAGCTTCGGCTGATACGCCGGCTGCGCCCCTTCCTGGACTTGGAACACCTAAAAACAGTCGTACATGCGCTGGTAACTTCACGGCTTGATTTCTGTAATGCGCTCTACATAGGGCTACCCATGTGCTTAGTCCGGAAACTTCAATTAATTCAGAACATGGCAGCCAGGTTGGTCACCGGAAGATCTAAAACTGACCACATAACACCTATTCTGAAGTCTTTACACTGGCTGCCTATTAGTTTCCGGGCACAGTACAAGGTTGGTTCTTACCTTTAAAGCCCTTCATGGCTTGGGGCCAGTCTACCTGCGGGATCGCCTTCTCCCATATAATCCGCCCCACGCATTAAGGTCCTCTGGGAGGAACTTACTGCAGCCAGTCAGAACTAGGTTGGCTGCAGTTACCCAGAGGACCTTCTCTTCGATCACTCCCAAGTTATGGAATGGCCTGCCGGAGGAGACCCGGCACATTACCAGTATTGACTGCTTTAAAAAAGCAGTCAAGACTGTTCTCTTCCGACAGGCCTTCCCAGACTAGTGTTCCACCACCTCTCATCATTTGTCTCTTTGTTATAATTTTGTTTTTAATTTGTTTTTAATAATTAATGTGTTTTAAGGGGATTGAAGGGTTGGTGGGTGGGGAGGATGGGGTACATTTTAATGTTTTAATGTATTTATATATTTTTGTAATGCCACCTCGATCCACTGGGAGAGGTGGGATAATAATAATAATAATAATAATAATAATAATAATAATAATAATAGTAATAATAATTAGTATCCCGCCTCTCCACATGGATCGAGGCGGCAAACAACATGAAATACATTATACATTACAAATAGCATGTATGGTTTACAATGTGTTTTAGCTAATTGCCCCCAACAAGCTGGGTACTCATTTTACCGACCTGTGGAAGGATGGAAGGCTGAGTCAACCTGGAGCCTGGCAGGATCGAACTCACAACTTTGTGGCTGCAGTACTGGCATTTAACCACTGCACCACCAGATGTGTAATTGTGCAAATCAATTGGAATGCCAAATCAATTGGCATTCTGTGAAAATTTATGAAGAAAGACATCAAGAACTGGAATTACAAAATCTGATTTGCATGTGTGACTGGAATGGAGTTGTTGATCCAAATAAAGATAAGCATTTTAGTAAAGAAATTAAGATCAAGGAATACTACTCAGAACTTTCTTTAAACTATACAGAGTTCTTTAAATGAGTAGGTGGCTGAGGGAAATTTTGTAGGCAAATTCCAAAAACTATACTTTTTTTTCCAAATTGTCATGAATCTTTTTCTACAGTAAATATGTTTTGCATCTCTACAAATATGGCCAAACTAGTAAAGAAGATGAGCATTTTGCCAGAAATGTTTCCACACCATAATCCTATCACAATGTCCCTGAAAACCAAGCAAATGAAGTTTAGATGGAATCTTAATGAATATCTAGTTCTGAAGACAGAAATATTACAATCAAGAAACAAGAACTGAGGAAATTCTTTGAACTGGATTTAAGTGAGGACTCAGATATCACTGTAGTTCAGGATGCAAGTAAAGCTTATATGAGAGAACAATTTATAAAATATGGTTCCAAACTGAAAAAAGAAAGAGAAGCAAAAGAAGCAGAAGCGGAGGAGGAGGAGGAGGAGGAGGAGGAGGAGGAGAGGAGGAGGAGGAGGAGGAGGAGGAGGAGGAGGAGGAGGAGGAGGAAATTGATGGAACAAACTGAAATTCTGGAGGAAAAATACAAGAAAAACTTTGATAAAGAGATTCAACAGAAGATTAAGTAATTTTCCTTTGTTTAGATACTCTTCAAAATAGTTCCTTAGAGTCTTTTTGCTTTTTTAAAGATTTGATCATTTGTTAATAGATGTTCATTCACTCTCCAATGAAATAGACATCTTTTTCTCTTGTATGACAAAAGAACCCGGTTGTGGCCTGAAAATACTTAGGAAATACTTAGTAAAATTTCTGTGTCTTTCAATTCATATATAAGTACATAGGAAATCAACAACATATCAATTCTTGAGAAAGATTTACGTCTCTTTGAGTAGAATGAATATGCTTTAGATGGTTTGTACAGTGTTCTCCATGCATCTATAAAGTCCCAATTATCTACCATATTGAAAAAATATTTTGGAAGTTTTCCTTGCTTCTCTTTTATTCTCTTTTGCAACTTTCTATCAATCACTGGATTAATCACTCCTTTAAAATCTCCCAAAATAATATTTGTACTGACTGTTAAATCTGAACTCTTGTGTTGTAGATCACTAAAAAAATTAGCCTGATTTTCTATCAGAGCATATAGTCTGATTACTAAAACTTTTTGTCACTGTAGTTTTACTTGTAGTGCGAACAGTCTTCCTTCTACATCATCAGATATCTTTTCTGGCTGTAGATTAACTTTAGCATAAATTGCAACTCCCCATTCTTTCTTATCTACAGAAGATGTAAATTCTAATTCTAATTCTAATCTAATTCTAATTTTGGATTCTTCAGATATTTAACATCCTGTTTTTAAATATGTGTTTCTTGTAAACAAATCAAATCCAAGTTTTGTTTTTCCAAATAATGAGAGATCTTTCTTCTTTTTCCTGCTGAATTGATTCCTTTAACAATAAAAAATAAAAACTTCATAGTCATGTTTCACTTTCTTCCTGTACTGTCAAAACTGGTTTCGTCTGAGTTTGATCCGTGTCTGCATCTTGAGGTGGTTGTTCAGGGGATCCTCTTTTACTCTCCCCATGTCCTTTTTCCAATTTCCTTAGAAAGTCTCTCATCTTGGATATGATATTTAAGTCATGTCTCCTCTGTCTACGGTGTACTACTACTCCTACACTGGCCCATCTGAAAGGTATATCACATTGTTTAAGCTTGGATCTCAAAAAGGAATATTTCCTTCATTTTCTCAAAATTTGAATTGGTAAATCTTTAAAGACTATGATTGCTCTTCCGTCCATTTGCAATTTATTCATGAAATGGCATTACATTACCTGGTCTCTTGTATTCTTTTTCACAAAATAAATTACCACAACTTGAGGTAAATTTCGTTGTCTCACTATTCTTGAATTGCTGTCCTCCATCCACATTCACTGGTTTGACCTTTGTGAATTTGATTATTTGCGAGGCATGTGCTTGCTCCCTCCATTCTCCACAGCAGAATTTTTTAAAAAAGAATTTAAAAAGAAAACAGAAGAAAGAAAAAAGAAAATAAGAGAAAAGAGAAAGAAAGAAAGAGGAAGAAAAATAAAGGGGAAAAAAGAAAAGAAAAAAAAAAGAAGAAGAAAAAGAAAGGGAAGGGAAAGCCCCCAGTAGCACAATCTTTTTTCTTTTAGGAAAACAAAGGAAATTTGGAAATTTGAAAAGAAAAATTGAAAAAAGAAAATTTTTGATTTTGAACATTTTTAAAAAATAATAATTAAAAATTTAAATTTTACATTAAACACAGCTTTTTTCTTTTTTCTTAAAAAATTCAAACTTCAAAATTCCAAATTTCAGTCTTTCAGACCTAAGTGCTACCAGCCTAAACCAGAACTCCAAGGTCTCTTGCGGGTGGGATGAGAAACTCTTTGCCTTTTATGTTTTGAATTTTGCTATGCTAATTGCCTCCAGTTCATTCACTGAAGTCTCATACTATGTATCACGCTCCTAATAAATAGTGTTTATGCTCTGTTATATTTGTGTGTGTGAATTCAGTTCCTGACAGCAAGACTTTTAAATTTGGAAGCATTTGACTTAAGATTTGGTTGGTATGTTTTCCTATGGTATGATAAAACCAGAGCAAATGTAAATTTCAATCACCATTTTATAAGATGCGCTGAATTGACAGTATGGTTGAAATATAAAAATAGAATATGCTCTAAGATTCCTTTATGGCTTTCACCACATGAAGCTCTTTTCAAAAGAGAAATGTTCTATTGACAACTTGATAATTTATGTTGACTTAAAGTTACTAGGACACGAGTCTATATGAAAGCACATGATGAACAAAGGCAGAAGGGAGAAATATAAGTTGATTTGCCTGTAGGCAACTATCTGAGAGATTTAAAATTGATAATAAATTAAATGACATTGATACAGAAAAACAGACTTTCAAAATCAACAATGTACTAATAATAAACAACTAACTGCCAAAATGCATAAAATGTCATTGAAATTTGAATTAGAAGAAGAACATGTAAAAGTTTGTATGACTAAATGTGCACAAAATATAGGTAATATGTTCCAGAGGGACAAATGGAAGAAACTTTGGAACAAAGATTTGAAATTTTCTTTAAGTTATGATTTAAAAGAGCATCTTTATAAAATGATGTGTTGATGGTATTTATCCCCAGACAAACTCTCAATGATGTATAAGGGTTCCTGAAATAGATATTGGAATTGTAATCATACTACAAGATCCTTTTTTCATGTGCTGGACTTATGAGAAAGCTAAAAAATATTGGCGGATGATACATCAGATGATGGAAAAGATTTTAAAAAATCAAGATTCATTATACTCCAGATCTGTTCCTGTTAGGAATGATTGACAATAAAACAACTAAAGACTGTGTGAAAATTATGCAACACATGGTGGCAACAGTAAGCATCTTATAAGTTAAGTACTGGAAGAATAATATGACACCATCCCAAGAAGAGTGGGTTTTGAAACTTTTAGATATGGCAGAAATTGGTAACTTGACAACAATAATAAGAGATTAATCTATTGATGGGTTTAAGAAGCAGTGGGAGATGGTTATGCTATTTTTGTCATGTACTGAAGGCAGCTATATTTGATTTGATTGAAAACTGAATTTAGAACATTTTTGGAAGAACTATATTTCATTGTCTACTTTTTTCTTTTACTTATCACATAAATTTGATAAATGTATTTATATTATTGATTCTAAACATCAGAGTTAAAACAATAAGAAAAAGATTATAACTCATAAGCAGTAGAACCTTGCGAATGTAACAACACCAGTGCCCTGCAGAGTGGGAAGTTTATGACAGTAAAGGACAATTTGAAAGTATTAAGAGCTTTTGAGGAATATTATAGAGGTTTATATGTGAGGGGCTGTGATAATGGAGATTCCCATTATCTAGACTTGGCTGAAGGGGGATACTTCCCTCTTCAGGTAAACCAAGGGTTAATGAGATCTTGGGGTTAGGTTACATTTTATTGTGGGTTAGCCTCACAGGTCACAGGGGGAGAATTGCCCAATCAAGGGAAAAGAGGTGAGCATCTTCGAGATGCTTTGAAGGAGAAGTTATAAAAATCCTTGAGAGGTCATGTGGAAGAGAGACAACAAAGGAACCTCCTGGAGATGGGATCTGTGCCAGTAGTAGGCTGCAGGCCTAGGCCTCGCCTCCTGGTCTCATTCCTCTCTTAGACCATCTAAGCCTGTGAACCCAAATGTGAGTAACTAGAATAAGGTAGTTGGTCGCGTTAGGGCTTTTTATTATTTTGGAGGTTGGCTGATCTTAAGAATGTATCTGTTTTTATAACTATTTGTAACTTAAGTGTACCTGGGAGTGGGGAGCCTCTCATGTGTATTATTGTCTTGTTTACTTGCATGCCTTAAAATAAATGCTTTTCTGGAAAACCTCTGTTCTTCTTCGTGGTCTCTGTGCCTCACACACTAGGAGCTTTCGCGCATGCGCGGTAGCATTGGGAAGATGAGGCGATTGGAGCCACGTGTAACGTCTCAAGGCAACAGAGCCCACCATCACCCGCGCCACCACCTCCACTGAGTGCCTTGATGAGATGATCTGCTGGTTTGCGAGTGCTACCGCCTCGTGAAAGAACTGCATAGCACTCACCCGATTCTCCTCAGGGAAGTTGGACAGAAGAGGACAGAATCTGTCCAGCAGGTTCCTCAGATAGGCCGCAAGGCAAGCTTGAGTGTTGGACACCCTGGCAATTAGAGATGAGGCAGAATAAAATCTCCTGCCAAAGGTGTCCAGTCTGCGGCCTTCTCAATCTGGCGGAGTAGTGTGCGCCCTGCTACCACCCTTGGTCTGGGCAGATTCGACCACGATTGAATTAGGCACCGGATGCATGAAGAGAAATTCGGCATCCTCCTTCTGGGTCCAGTACAGGTGTTCAAGCCAGTGAGGGATTGGCTGGGCAGAAGCCGGCTTGGCCCACGGATGTTTAAGGGCCTCCATCAAGGCTGGCAGGAACAGCAGTGGTGCCGTGGACGGTGGATGGGTATCCACGTACTGGAATACGGGGTCCTGCACAGGTGGGTCCGTGTCCGTGACCTTCAGTCTGAGAGCTGTTGCCGTCTGAAGGAGGATGTCTGAAAACTGCTTCATGTCTTCTGGTGCCGATTCAGGTGCGGGTTCTCTGAAGACCAAGAGTGGAGACTTGTGGGATGCGGGTGTGGACTCGTCGGAGTCTGAGTCCATCTTGTAGGTCTGCGAAGACTGAGACGGGGACCTGTCTGGAGACCTCTCTCTCGATGACCATTGGGAGGTAGCACCAGGGTGACTGTTGGCGCAGTCACTGTCACTGGTACCATAGACGGTACTGTTGGAGCTACCGTCAGCTGGGGTGCTGGAGCTGTTGTGATCGGCACCACAGCAGGCAGTGGGAGTTGGATCGCCTGGGTGACGGTAACAGCAGAGGCTGAAGTCTGCGCTGAAACATCCTCCGAGACCGGGCGAGACAAGGTCGCGGTGACTCATGGAGGTGGAGACACGGTCTGATAATGAGGCAAATGCTCACGGGTCCTCTCGTAGCGTGGAGACCTTGAGAACGAACAAGAGGGCGATTGCTGATACTGCGGGTGGTATTTTCTGCAAGATGGTGAGCGTGACCGATGTCTGGCTGGTACTGGTCTCTGTACGAGGGTGAATAGGACCTGTACGAGGCTGGATGCTCCTGCCAGGCATATTCTCAGCCGTACCTCATAGTGTGTGATGTAGAGGAATACGGTGAGTCAGCCGAGGGCCGAGACGAGGCCTCTGGGTAGGCCTCCCGCCAGCGTGGGAATCGACGTCTCACCCTGTGTTCTGGGGAGCGTGACTCACTCCTACCAGAAGCTGCCTGACGACAGGGCGAGGCCCAAGGTAAGGCTGGAACATTCTCCAGGCGATCCACCCTCTCTGAATGACCGGGCGGAGACACCGCGGCAGTGAGCACAGGCGGGCCCGAAGGCACAGCCGAGCCGGCAATGTGTTCTTCATCAGACACCTCCATGATTTCCTGTGGTTCTGACTCTTCACCTGGGTCACCAAGGTGTTGGGTCGGAGGAGGTGTCAGAAGGTGGGGCCTCTCAGAGGGCGAACTCTGCTTTTCTCTCTTCTTTTTCTTCTTCTTCTGTTTCTTCTTAGAGACCTCCTGAGGGGGGGGAGGAGCCAACTACGATGGCAGAGAGAGGCTAAATATTCGACTCCCGGAACAGATGATTATAAAATAATTTCAGAAGCCTTTTTCAAAACAAAGAAAGAATGTGAGTAATTAATTGAATAATGTGGGAAAGAATGTAAGATAAGATAGTGGATTGGTTTCGATTCTTCTCCAACTGGAGGGAAAATAAAAGACTCTGTTTAAACTGCAAATAACTGTTGAAACGGACTGAAAGCAAAACAGTTTTTTTTTCCCCCTTTGTGGTCCTTGAGATATATGCCGCCTAAAAAAGGTCTATAAACACCCTGTTTGGAAGCGACCTACAGCAACAGATAAAATATATAATCGTCTAGTTAGAGATTTTGAAAATATAAACTTAAACTCTAACGGAGACGAAAAGGTCATTAAAATGGCGGCGAAGAAAGCTGCGAACGGAGCTAATGAAGAGATAAAAACTTTTATACACAAGCTTATTACAGAGTCTAATCAAGCTCTTGTTACTACAATAACATCTAATATAAGGGCAGAAATGGGGCAATTGCAGGAAAAAATCTCACAGGAGTTAAAAGTATTGGACCTTAAAGTGGATGATATAAAAAAAACCCAAGGGAATCAGCAGACCAGACTAGCACAACATGATGGCAGGATTTCTTTGTTAGAGAGACAAATTATCCAGCTCCAAGACCAGAACAGAAGAAACAATGTGAGGATTCGTGGATTCGCAGAGCAGCCACAACAAAGTCAAAAATCCTTGAAAGAGGAAGTTTTAAAATGGCTAAAAAGCATTGTTCCTGAGATTTTATGGGAAGATTATGACATAGAGAGAATTCATCGTGTGTCAGCTGCAAGAAGAGGAATAATTCCCAGAGATATTATAATGAGAATTGCGAATTTCAACAAGAAAGATGATTTGATGAGAGCTGTTAGAAAGAATCCAGGAATATTGAAGTATCGAGATAACACAGTGGAAATTTATAATGACTTATGCCGCGAAACAATAAATTGGAGAAGGGAAATGAAACCCTGCATCATAGTTCTACAGAGAGTTGGGATAAGATACAGTTGGGGATATCCCATCTTTCTGAAATTCCAATATGCTGGCAAATACCACAGAATAAATTCTCTTGAACAAGGATTGCAACTCCTGAGAGAACTGAAACTGATCCAGCAAGAGGAAAAGGAAGAGGAAGGTGCGGTTGGAGGAGCGGAAGAAGGAGCAGTGGGAGGAGCAACTGAAGAAGGAGCAGCGGGAGGAGCAACTGAGGAAGGAGTAGTGGGAGGAGTAACTGAAGAAGGAGCAGCGGGAGGAGCAACAGGAGGAGCAAAGAAGAAGACTTCGGGAGATAAACGAAAGGACAGAGGCTGAGGAAGAGAGGGAAAAAAAATATGGGAAAGAAAATAAATCGGGAGAGGGTATTGGTCTCTATGCCGGGAGTTGGCATACCTTCACCCCCCCCCAGGACCATGGCTGGTCGTTTCCAAGGCAGAAGCGCTTTGGAGGAAGAGGGGGGAGAAATGTTTGTGTGGGGAGGGGAGGGGAGGGCGGGAAGGGGGAGGGGAGTGGGAGGGGGGAAGGGAAGGGGAAGGGGAGCACCATCACATTAAAGAGCCAATGGGGAGTGGGATTAGAAAATTCAAAATATGAAAAATGGAGAATAGATTGAGAATATCAACATTGAATGTGAAAGGTTTGGGGTCAATAATAAAGAGAAAAAGGATAGAATCGATATTAAAAAAAGATAAGGCCGATATAATTTTTTTACAAGAAACACATGGAAAAAGAGATAAAAAAAATGAGCTTAGATTGAACTGGGTAGCCATTTATGAGGAAGCATTTGGTACATCCAAATCAAGAGGAGTTGCAATAATAATTTCCAAAAGATGCAATTTCATTGTAACAAGTGTGGAGTTAGATGAAAAAGGTAGATATGTAATTATACAAGGTGAAATAGATGGAGAAACATATGGCATAATGAATATTTACGCACCTAATGAAAAGCAAAAAGAGTTTTATGAAGAAATATTTAATAAGATCAAAAAAATGAAAGGAGACTATACAATAATTGCAGGTGATTTTAATATGGTGATGGATAGATGGAAAGATAAATCAGATCCATCAATTAGAGATAGATATAATAATATAACAATTTTGAATAAATTAGTGAGTAGAAATGAATTGATAGATGTTTGGAGGCTAATAAAGGGTGAAGAAAAGAAATATACGTATTATTCATCAGTTCATAAAAATTACTCAAGAATAGATTATATTTTTGTTTTAAAGAATATGATACCTAGATTAATAAATACAGAAATTGAAATAATAAAAGTGACAGATCATGCTCTGATGAACTTGGATATAACTATGAAAAGGAATTATAGAGAAGCAAAAAGGTGGAGACTGGATACTAAGTTATTTAATTATAAGGAGATAGTAAATAAAATAGAGAAGGAGTGGCAAGAAATTTGGGATATAAACAATAAGGAAGTAACACAAGATGTATTGTGGGATACAATGAAGGCAGTGGTAAGAGGATTATGCATTAAAGAATCAAGCAAATTAAAGAGACAATTAGGAGAAAAAAAATTAAAATTAGAAAAAGAAATAAAGGAACTAGAGAATGATTATATAATAGATAGAACTAAACAGAAATTAATAATATTACAAGCAAAAAGAGATGAATTAGAAAAGACAGAAATGGACGAAGTTCAGAAAAATCTAATATACTTGGAAAGGGAATACTTTGAATATAGTAATAAAAATTCTAAAATGCTGGCTAAATCAGTACAATCAAAAAAAACTAGAAATATGATTGGCGTAGTTAAAGATAAATTTGGTAAAGAAAAAAGGTTGATGAAAGAGAAATTAAAAATATTTGAGGAATTTTTTCGAGAATTGTATTCAGCAGAAGATAAATCTTTAGAGAACATAGAGGAGTATATTAATGAAAATTGGAAAGTAAGATTAACAGAACAAGATAAAGGATTGATGGAAGAAATGATATCAGAAGAGGAAATAGAAGAAGTAATAAATAATTTAAAAGGAGGAAAATCACCAGGATTGGATGGACTAGGTCCAGAATATTATAAAACATTTAAAAAAGGTTTAATTCCTAAACTAAAAGTGTTATATAATAGTATATTGAGGGGTGAAAAAATTCCATTATCATGGAAGCAGTCACTAATAATATTAATTTTAAAACCAAATAAGGATCCTATGGATCCGGGTTTTAGACCAATATCTTTAATAAATAAGATGCAAAAATCTTGACAGCAATAATGGCGAAGAGGTTAAATAAATTTATTTATAAGTATATACATAAAGATCAATGTGGTTTTATTCAAGGAAGACAGATGGCAAATTTAATAGGGAAAACGATAAATAAAATAAATATAATGGACAAAATAAACAAAAAGCTGGAATTTTAGCCCTAGATATATTTAAAGCCTTTGATTGGGGAATGGCCGGCATTAAAAACAATTTTAAATAAAATAGGATTAGGAGAGAGATTTAAAGGGTTAATAAATCAATTGTATTCACATAATACATCTGTAGTGATGGTAAATGATGGATTTACAGAACAGATTCAAATAACAAGAGGAACGAGACAAGGATGCCCATTATCTCCAGTTTTATTTGCAATAGTTAGAGAAATGTTAGCGAATGTGATAAGAAATGATGAGAATTTGGAAGGAATTGGATTTAAGGAAAAAAATAAAATAAGCTTTTTTCCAGATGACACATTGTTGACAATTAAGGATCCAATTGAAAAGATAGATGGGTAGATAAACATTTAATAGAGTTTGGGGAGAAAAAAGGGTTTAAGAAATAAATTGGGCCAAATGGGAAATAAATGTTTTTTAAAATTATACTAAAGAAGAAGTACAAAAATTTATAAGTAGAAAAAGAAATTTTTAAAAATAAAAGAATCAATTAAATATTTAGGAATAGAGATTACAAAAAATTTACAAGTTACAGGAAAAAAATTTCAAGAAATTAAGATTAGAAACAAAAAGGAAATTAGAGGACTAAAAAAATATAAAGCTATCGTGGTTTGGTGAATAGCAGTGGTAAAAATGAAAATTTTACCTAAAATTAACTTTTTGTTTAGAATGCTACCAATAAAAATATCAGAGGAAGAATTAAAAAAAAATGGAAAAAAGATTTTAAAATAATTTTTGTAATGGAAATAAAAAATGGGGGTTTAACAAGAAATATTGGTATAAAAGTCAAAAAGAAGGTGGCCTGGGACTTCCAAATTTAAAATGGTATTATTATGCAAATCAATTGAGATATATCATAGAGGGGGTTTCAGGAAAGGGTGATTTAGATTGGTTAGAGATAGAAGATATGAATATTGAGACAAAATTAGAAAATATATTTTTAGGAATTTTTCAAAAAAAAATGGAGAAGATAGAAAATCCTTTTATAAAAAATATAATAGAAATAGGGGAAAAAAAATAAAAAGAAAATTAATCCAATATATCAATATTAACTCCGATAGTGATGATGGAAAAATTTCCAATAAATTTAAGAGAAATAAAAGAGAAAGAAATAAAAAAACAAAAAATTTATAGATTTAAAAAAAATGGATGAAAAAAATGATAAATAAAGATAGAATGAAAGAGAGATTGCAGGAAAATAAAATATCCTGGTTTAATTATATACAATTAGAGCAATGGACAAAGAGTATGAAAAGATATGTTAAGGATTTTAAAGAATATACTAAATTTGAACAAATTATTATTAGAAAGAGAAAATATGCAAGAAAATGAAATACTAAAAGGTATTACAAGTGAAATATATAAAATATTAGCAAAAAACAAAAAGAGGATTTTCTTTAAAAAAAAAGGGGGAAAAGATAGTACAAAATATAGATATACAAGAAAGGAGAAAAATTTGGAAACAACGTCATTTTAAAAAAAATTTTAATAAGAATAAAAGAGAATTATTATAAATTAGTGTGGAAATGGTATTTGACTCCAGTGAAATTAAATCAAATAGATGAGAAATTTTCAAGATTATGTTGGAGAGGATGTCAAGAAATTGGTACATATATGCATATGTGGTGGAATTGCAATAAGATAATGGAGTTTTGGCAAAAGGTTTTTAAAGAGATAAAAGAGATTATAGGAGCAGATATACCAGTATGTCCAAATATTGCATTGTTATCTATATATGATAAGGTTGAGTGTACTCAAGTAAAGAAAGAATTAATAACAAATTTGTTAACTCCCGCGAGATTAATAATAGCAAAAAAATGGAAAGCAAATGAAAAATTTCAAATAGAGGAATGGTATAACGAAGTGTGGAAAATCGCAATTAATGATAAACTAACATGTAGAATTAGGTTTATGAAAGGTTTGGTTAAAGGGAATGATTTTGAAGAAATTTGGAAAATATTTTTGGATAAAGTTTTGAAAAGAAAATAGTAATACTACCCTGTCAAAAGAAGAATGGCAATTTTGGAAAGTGGATTAAATAAAAAGTTGGGGTCTGGGGGGGGGGGGTTTTTTTTTTTTAGTTTTGTTTTTCTTTTATGTTGTATATTTTGTAATTCTTAGTAGGTGTGTGTGTTAAACTTGTGATTTATAGATTTAAAAGGATAAGTGATGTCAATGTTTTTTTAAAAAAAAAGTTAAAAGAATTAACAAAAAGAAATAGATTAAAGGGGATGTGAAAAATATTGAATTAAATGTGAAATTATAATAGTTGAACAGATTTATAAATTTAAGGGTAAAGGTGCAAAATAACAATGAAAGTTAGTATTGCTTAAGAGAAGAGAAAAAAAAGAAAAAGAAAAAAAATTATTTTTTTTTAATTCACTATTATGTATATCACATGGTGTTTAATTTTTTTTTTTTTGTTTTGTTTTTGATTTAAATTATATAATTAATAAAAATTAAAAAAAAAAAAAAAGAGACCTCCTGAGGGGGGGGGTTCTTTTGCTGGGCAGCAGTAAGCGGCCTGGTCGACTTGGCTGCCTCGAGCCCGCAGGAGCCTCCCCCCTTGAGGTTGATGCGGCCGAAAACATTTTTGGGATCCACGGCAAGGCCGATATCAGAGGCCGAGACGACGGTAATGAGCCCGGTACCATTGATGTCGTTGGTACGGCAGCCGCCGGTACCGATGGGGGTGTGGTTGCATGTTGGGCTGATGTCGATGGTGCAGACATGACAGACTCAACAGCCGGCCGATCCCTCGCCCGAAGAGACTCTTCCCAGCAGTGGGATTTCAAGCGAGACGAACAGTTCCATAGCATCTGGACAGTAAATTCATGGCAGATGGAACAAGCCCTGATGTTGTGAGCTTCTCCCAAACAGAAGAGGCACTCACGATGTCCATCCGACAACACAACCTTGCAACCACAAGAGACGCAAGACTTGAACCAAGCAGACATAGAAAGCAGGCGAAGATAAAAGAAGAAGGTCCAAGAGGGGGACTACGAGGATGCAGAGAAGATGGAGGCCGAAGAGGAAGAGAGCCGAAAAAGAGTCGGAGGAGGGGTCGAAAAGATCCAAAATACCAGAATTACCAAAATCCAAGTCCGAGTACCAAAAACCAAGCCAAATATCCGAAGTCCAAAGTCAAAATCACCAGAAAAACAGTCCAAAGAACAGCCAAGAGTGCTACTAAACAGAGAACCTTCCATTCGCAACGGCAGATGAGAAAGAACTGAGGCGAGACCGTTGGCTTGGCGGGCTGAGCATGCTCGGTAGGGGCATGGGGGAGGGGTTCCCGCCAAGTTGCTAAGCTCTAGAATCTTCCGAACGCTACCGCGCATGCGCGAAAGCTCCTAGTGTGTGAGGGCACAGATGACCACTCCTCACCATCTTCAAGCTTCTTCAGGAGTACGAGAAAGGTGTTGTATCACCCATTTCCCCTGAAAATCCTTATTTCCAATTCTTCCATTAGCTGTGTGATTGTGGTGTCTTTACTGTTTGTTTGTCTTTTAATAAAAACATCATTTTTGCTATTTTAAAACCTTTCTGACTGCTTGACTGACCTGACCCCATAGACATTGGGTTGCAAGATCCCTGCTAAGTTACCCTGCCTCTCACTAGCTTTAGTGAGGGCTCCAGCTAATTCTCCCCAGAATTGTGTTTGTGTTTTGGTTATTTGGGCACTCCTCCCGGGACCCCCAGAGAACAGGGTGACAGAGTGGTGGAGCAACGCGGGCAACCCCGATACCCTTAATTTGAGAAGGAGTCGCAAACCTTCTCAAATCGGGTGGTACCGACCGAGGGAATGGTCAGTTGAATTGTTTTAGAATGCTGGTAGGTAGGCAAGTGTGTGCGTGACTTCTGTGTGTGTGTGAAGTAACTCTATCAGATGGAAATCTGTTCCCCTCTTTTTGTCTTGTCCTGGGAATCACCTCCCCATCTTGGGTCTATCATGAGCTGGGATTCTACGTGTTTTAGGCCTAGCACGTTAGGAACAGTCTACACGCATACAACACTCTAGCAGCAAGGCACACGAAAAGTACGGAAGGAGCAACCCCTCTTTCATTCCTTCCTTTCCCCCCCTTGAGTTTTTGTTTTGCTAAAGTTAGAGAAGGCGCGGGTGCGTCCCAGCTTCTCAGTTCTCCGGTGCATCCCAATTTTGCTATAAGGTGCGGGTGGAACCCCGACCTAGTCTAGGGTTTAGAGGTTTGTCCCAAGGTGCAGGAAGGGCCCCCTCACCCAGAAAACCAGTTAGGGATGGTTCGGTTTTGGTTCTTTGCCCCTTTTTCCCTGCTGCTTTGCCAGGCGGCGTTGTAAGTTCCTTAGCATTTGTCACTCCCATTCAGGCAGGTAGAGTACTCCTGAGGGTTCCCTGGGTCTAGGTGACCTCCCCGTCCGCCAACCATTTCCTCGTCCTCTCGTCCCCAGTGCTGTCGAGGTGCAAAACCAGGCTTAGGTGTACCGGAGTGACTTTGTTTGGGCAGGCTGGAGATAGGTTCCTGTCCCTCTTTCCTAGAATAGTTCCGCAGAGTTCATCTCCCAAGTCCCCCAAGGGGTCTAGGTGATCCTACCCGTCACTCCAGTTCCTGGTCCCGTGTTTGTGTTAGTGAGTTCAGTGTGTTTTGTAGGAGATGGCTAAGGAGAGTCCCATTGCTGTTAAGGACCTCATGTGTGAGGACGAAGTCCGAGGAAAATTAGAAAGATGGGTTTTGAGCAAGGAGAAATGTCCCTGGAAGGACTCTGTCTTTCAGTTAGCTGATCGCTTTGCCTCACTCCGAGAAGCATATGCCCTGGCGCGTAAATCAAAGAACCCATTCGGGCCATTGAAGGATGCGTTGGCCGCTTGGGGACTTTGGCTTGCGGCCAGAGACGCTAGCAGTGCCCTAGTAGAGACCCGGGGGAAGCTAGCAGAAATGGAAAAAGAGAACACCCGACTTCAAGCCGAGATTGCAGTGCTGCAGGCAGACAAGTTAACTTTTGCATCTGTCATGCAGGCCTCCGCACAGAAGCTCAGTGATCTTACCCTAGTGGCCCAAACTTGGGAAGAGAAAGCCCACGCCTTAGAGGCTGAGCTGGATCATGCCCAAGCAGCGGCCAAGTTCATGGTTGGGCAAGTTAAGGAACAGCACAAGGCTGTTAGTCACGTGGCTTGCCGTAAGCAAATTGCTGCACAGGAGAGCCAGCTCCAAACACGCAAGGCCCTGATTTCGGCTGTGTGCCCGGAGCTGCTCCCTTTGTTTGCTCAGGACTTTTCCGGGGAGCCCTTGCCAGAGGAAGCTCTGGCCTCCCCTCCTGTTAATCCGGACTGGAGTGACCCTAAGGTCCCAGTCCACCCCGTAGAGATGCGGTCCATGACTTGCAGGACCGTCCCCGCAGGTGAAGGCAGCTCCGAAAGGGCAGAGACACAGGAGACGCAGGTCACAGAGACTAGGGTCCCCTGGCGTGCCACTGAGGCTAAGGCCATCGTGGACCAATTTGTCACGATATGTAAAGGGTTAATCTTACTTGATGCTGCGCTGCTTCTTCTGACCTTGCCCTTTAAGCTCAAGGTGTAGACTGAGACAAGGCTACATGGCTGTATGTTAAATGTTCAAGTTGTAATTTATGTGTTTGACTGAGGCACGTGTAGAGCAGCTAATAATGTGCAGCTGTGTGGAGTGTATATAAGCTGTTTGGAAAAGCACTCTTTCTCTCCCTTTTCTCCTGTCTCCTTGCTGTGCTGGTTTGTATGTTATTCTGCTGTTTTTACTGTTTAACTTTATGACGGGCTTTTGCTAAATGCCTTAATTTGTTACCTGCAATAAACCTTTTGTATTTTTCCTTATTGCGGTCTGAAGTGGCTGTTTTTCCTCTAGGCTGTAGTTTATGCCAGAGGTTCTTTGGAGGTCCTTGTTTGCTTAAACAAGTACCCCAGTTTTCAGGCTCGCTAGGCAGGCAGCTGACACAATTGAGTCCCCTAACTCGGTCCACCGGTATCATGTGGCTGAATGTGGTGATACACTCTCACCCAACAGCCAATGGCCAGGACCTGACCCAGTTGGCCTGGCTCTGCACGTCCCCATCTGAGCTTCCTACTCTTGAGTCAGCCGTGGCGGCTCGAGGCCTAGTTAGGCTCAAGGCCCATGACTGGATGAGAGAGGTAGTGAAGATCCTTTGGCCTGGACAGAGCGCGAGTGTGCTCTACGTCATGGAGCAAAAGGGTCCTCGTGAGAACCCTGAGGCTTACATGGTGCGGAAGCAGCTGCTTGCCATTCTAGCCGAGAAGGTTCCCCTGATCGCCCGCGGGTACCATTTCAATACCATGAAGTTCAAGACTCTGCTATACAGAGGCTTGAACCACGAAACGAAGATGACCCTAGGTCTGGTGGATCTGGCCACAACAGCTTGGGAGGTCGCTGACCTGTTACGGGAGGCTGGCTCCCTCCGACCCCCCATCAAGGCCCACAAGAGAGACTCAGGGAACTGGGAACTCATATTGGAGTTAACGTACTCCAACTATGGGCCCCATTCCCAACATAGGAAAACAGCGCCAAATTCCGTTCCACATGGGAATTGGAACTTGCTCCCCGACAGGACAGGGAGTGGCAAGGGAGAGACCCCCGCAGTCAGCCCGGCAAGGCATGGAATCCCCCACAGCAGCCCACTGCCCTCAAACAACTCTCTGAATCTGGCTTTCCCCGGGAGACGTCTGTTGGGTACGATCCAGTGGCCCAGACGTACTTCTCTGATAGAGTAAGAATCTGGGGCATGCTCACGAACCTCGGACTAGACATGAGCCAGTTCGATGGGAGACTCACCATCGAGCTCCCTGATGCACTAGATCGGCATCTACCGCTGGTAAGTAGCCAGCCTGTGAATGCTGTGACCCACAGTCCTCTTCCAGCTGGTTATTACCCTGACTTAGAGCTGTCAGCATAGGGGTGCCCTCGGTCCCAGGATCTCCCCCAGAGGATTGTGGCTCGACGGAAGCCCAACAGATGGAGTAGATCTAGGGTGAAGGCAGGCACTAGGACCACTAGGGAAAAAAAACCCCTGCCACCCCTCCTGCAGCCTCCGGAGCAGCACCAAAAGTGCTGCTCCCTAACCTGATGAGACAGGGTGAACCCACCCCAGACCCTATCCGTTTGACTGGGTATGGCGGGGGTGGGCAACCTAAGCCCTTGAAGGGAAACAAGCACCCAAGGTGCACCAGAACCAAGCAGATTGCCCCTCCTCATGACACAGCCCCAAGTGCGAGTCCAACCACCTTTGAGACAGTGGTGCTTTCAGAGCACCCAGAAGGATCGCGCCAGGCTAAGATTCAGGAGGAAGCCCCCACAGAACCAGACAAGGCACTGAGCATTGCCAGCCAGTGTGAGTGCCAGGGAGAACACACTGCCAGCGGAAGCTAGCCCTAGGCTTCTCAAGCTCTCCATTGTCCCTGCTCTGAGCCCCTGGCTAGAAACCAGCAGTTTCCCCCAGGATTTCCTTGAGGCCGTGGCCAGGAGAGTCCTTCCTCCCTATGCCATCTTTCCAGGGAATTTCAAAAGGGATTGGGGATTTAAGCAGCAAGATGCTCCTGCCCAGCCAGAGCACAGGTTAGCAAAAGCACTCACCCTGGCACCCACTGCATTGACACTACACACTCCCTTTGACTGCAGTCCATCAGGGGAAATTTCAACCACTGTAAGCCCCAAATGCCACACGGAGGCGAACGTGGCTACTGCCTTCCCCTCCACAGAGTTATTCTGGTGCCAGCTTATATTCGCATTCAGTGGCACCCAATACGTTAGTGATTTTGAGAGGGGCCAAGACAGTTCTTGGCTCTGTCTCGATCACTATCATGCCACAACATGCAATACTTTGGGAGGCACTTGGATTAGATGCCAGCCTCCACTTTAAGTTGAAGGAATGGAAGGGTCAGCCGGTTGATCCTGCCTCTGTGGCAATCCCAGAGCCAGAAGATCCCAGTGCCCAACAACCCAATGTGAGCCCTCTAATTTGCCAGACTTCCTTGAATTGCAAGGGAGTGCCAGCCATTAATTTGCCTGAGATGCTTGTCTCAATTTACGAGGCGTACGACAATGGTTGAACGGCTACTGTTTGCACGGAGCAGAGGCGGAGTGGCGACCCCTCCCAAGCTCCCAGATAATTGTAAATAGATCTGCCATGTAGATGGTTTTGTTTGCGTCGGTTTTGGTGTGTAGTTTTTACCAGCTAGTTCTGTCTTTTACTGTATTTGGTGAGAGACCTTTTACTTTATTTGGCTGGCTGACCCGAGGTCTCCCTGTAACCTCTGAGGTAGATCGGGCCTACAGAGTCAGCCTGGGCACCCTGAGGAAGGAATGTGAGTCAGATTGGGACACCTGCCATCTCTCACACTAAGGGATGGTCTTGTGCAATGGCGTCCTGGGACAAAAGGGCGAGACAAGGGGGTCTCCCTCTCAGCGGAACCAGGTCTGACACTGGAGTTCCGGTCTACCCCTGCCTTCCGGAAACCTCTCTCTTAGTTCTTTCTGCAAGCCTGGATTGTTAGGGTGAGAACAGTCCAAGCCGCTGCTCCACTCTCCATTCAATTCGGCCTCATATTTCTAAAATTTAGAACATGCATCCGATGCCCCATAAGGGCCAGATACAATTGGCAAAGACGCCTGGCCCCGGTGCATTGTGCCCAATTTGCATATGTTAATAGAACATTTGCATACGTAGGCCCCACCATCCGGGACAATCTCCGGGAGAGTCAGCGTCCGCTCTGGCAACCAGCAAGCATATACTCACTTGTCTTTGTTTTGGTTAAGTCTTTCTTTTCCACCATTTTGGGACCCCTCGCTGCTAGACAAAGGCCAGAGACTAACCTAGTTCAACCGAAGGCCAGAGCCCAACCTAGTTCAACAAAGTGAGTGGGTACCACGGCCATCGCAAGCGGGGCTTCAGCAAGGGCGACTTAGATGTGATTGTATAGTGAAATACTCGAGCAAGCACGGTTTGCAGGCCCGATCCACAACAGAGTGCTCCCTGGTGGCATGGGCAACAAAATACAAAGGACTGCATTAACTGCTTCCTCATGTTCCACCATGATATTTGCTGGAGGCCCGGCCCACCCCAGATGGTACCTCTTGCATGGAGGCCCCCTCTACTGAGGTGCGGTCAGACCACCCTACACGTTACAGTGACCAAGGTCTGAGGCAGTCACCCCTGTCTCCTCCATGTTGTCAACTTTGCCTGGCATTTTGTTAAAAACCAACTGAGGCTCCCATCATCCACAAATTTCTAAATTTCCGAATTTGAACCCAACTCCCAGTAGGCTCCTTGCCATTTCATAGAATCATTTCATAGAATCATAGAAATAGAAATGTAGAGTTGGAAGAGACCACAGGGGCCATCCAGTCCAATGCCCTGCCATGCAGGAACAACCTCAAAGCACTCCCGACAGATGGCCATCTAGACTCTGCTTAAAAACCTCCAAGGAAGGAGACTCCACTACACTCCGAGGCAGCACGTTCCACTGCTGGACAGCCCTGACTGTCAGGAAGTTCTTCCTGAGGTTCAAGTGGAATCTCCTTTCCTGCAGCTTAAATCCATTACTCCTTGTCCTAGTCTCTGGGGCAGCAGAAAACAAGCCCTCTCCTTCCTCTACATGGCATCCCTTCAAGTATTTAAACATGGCTATCATGTCCCCTCTTAACCTTCTCTTCTGCAGATTAAACATACCCAACTCTCTAAGTCTATCCTCATAGGGCATGGCTTCCAGGCCTCTCACCATTTTGGTCACCCTCCTCTGGTTTTGCTCCAGCTTGACCATGTCCTTCTTCAATTGGGGTGCCCAGAACTGGACACAGTATTCAAGATGAGGTCTAACCAAAGCAGAGTAGAGTGGTACCAGTACCTCCCTCGATCTAAGACACCATACTGATGCAGCCGAGAATTGCACTGGCTTTCTTGGCTGCCGCATCGCACTGCTGACTCGTGTTTAGCTTGTGGTCTATGAAGACTCCTAGATCCCTTTCACATGTACTACTATCCAGCCACGTGTCCCCCATCCTATATTTCTGTATTCCATGTTTTCTACCTAAGTGTAGGACCTTACACTTCTCTCTGTTGAATTTCATTTTGTTAGCCTCGGCCTAGCTCTCCAATCTATCCAGGTCATTTTGAATTTTGATCCTGTCCTCTGGCGTATTAGCAACCCCTCCCAATTTGGTGTCATCTGCAAATTTGATGAGCATGCCCTCTATTCCTTCATCCAAGTCATTGATAAAAATATTGAACAGCACTGGGCCCAGGACAGAACCCTGTGGCACCCCGCTAGTCACTTCTCTCCAGGATAAAAAGCAGCCATTCGTGATCACCCATTGGGTTCAGTTGGTCAACCAATTACAAATCCAACTAACAGTAGCCCTGTCCAGTATTTTGCATTTTTTAACTGCATTGGCTATAACCCGTGTCAGTCTTCTGTCCTTGAGCAATAGGTTGATGGTCCCAGAGAGCCGAGACTACTCCCAGACTCATCCACCACCCCCAAGCACTGTTGAGGGGGTGAGTGCCGAGACTTCACCATTCCAGTCGAGGAGCCAAGCCCGAGACGACAACTTGTTTCTGTTACTGCAGTTGGGGACCCTAGACGAGGCGATCCGGCTGCTCCCCAACTGACTTTTCGAACTTTTTTGCCATTACCACGGATCGCAAAAGTTTCCTACCGCTTGGACTATTCTGCTTGCCGCCTCTGCAAACCACATCCTGCAAAGAGCTAGCACGGCCTGGCTAGCTGGACCATGGATTTCGACATTTTGCTATTGTTTCAGCCCAACTTGGACTTATTTTGCTGTTTGCTCCAGTCACTAGACTTTTCCTGTATCCAGGGGGGCGGGGTGCAGAGACTTTGCATTGGATTTACAGTATTTCATTGATTATTTCACTTTGCATTGCTATATTGCTCTTCTCCATTGGCGGGAGGATTCTTTCATTGACGACCATTCATTGCTATTGCTGTTAATGATTGCTATTGCCATTGCTAAGTTTATGTTTGTCTGCATGAATGTGGTTAGGTTTAGGATTTTCTTAGATAAGGACTGCTCTTTACTAAATAGGAATGTTGCAAAGAGCCCTTTTCCCAGAGAGTGATACAATCTGGGCATCGGTAGACCTCCATTCGGCACTAAATTTGGTTTTAAATGGTTAATTGGAAAATGTTCAATATTGTCCCAATACCGCACATTTTCGGGGGGATTGTTACTTTGGCCCAGGCCTACCTGGTGATAGCACTAGATATCTCTTTTGATATCAAAACCATTTGGCGTTCCTCTGCCACCCCGCTCCACGTGTTTGCGAGGCCTCCAGACAAGCACGTAAACAGAAGTGGCTGGTAATTGTTGGACATTCCATTCTCCACCTAGGCAGGCAGAACAGAGCCACTCCGTTGCTTTAGGGACCTCTTCTGCAAACACCCTTTTGCTTAAGCGTGACACTAACAAAGGCACCCAGCTCTGAGCCGATAGTCTTACAAAGCCGGAGTAAGTACTGTGCATTTGCATACCAGCTACACTATTGTTGATTTAGCGCTAAGCCGATCATGTTAAACTTGACCTTTTCCAAAGCTTTGTCCTGCTCCAAATTCACATTGTTCTCACCGAGTATGGCATGGCCTGCAGTCACAATTCACCCTATATAAACCCCCCAATTCCAAGAGCACCTCGGATCACTTGCCCCGTTCGGATCGCTCCGAACTTCCATCCCACATTGCTGCCGCTTTGTCTGGCGAGCTCCCCTCGGCAAACCACGCTTAGTTTCCTCCCTACCATCTTCAAGCTTCTTCAGGACTACAAGAAAGGTGTTGTATCACCCATTTCCTCTGAAAATCCTTATTTCCAATTCTTCCATTAGCTGTGTGATTGTGGTGTCTTTACTGTTTGTTTGTCTTTTAATAAAAACATCATTTTTGCTATTTTAAAACCTTTCTGACTGCTTGACTGACCTGACCCCATAGACATTGGGTTGCAAGATCCCTGCTAAGTTACCCTGCCTCTCACTAGCTTTAGTGAGGGCTCCAGCTAATTCTCCCCAGAATTGTGTTTGTGTTTTGGTTATTTGGGCACCCCTCCCGGGACCCCAGAAAACTGGGTAACATGTCACTTGGAGTGATGGATCCAAAAGCATTCTTAGGCTGTGAACATAGTCTTAAAGGGAAGTGTAACCCCATCCAGGACTTGTTGACACACCTGCAAACTCAGGTTAGGAAATGCACTTCCATCTTGTCTGGATTCAGTTTCAGATTGTTTTTCCTCATTCAGCCCATTGCCTCCTCCAGGCATTCATTCAAAGGAGACACACTGTCCTTAGTTGAAGTTATTTTCAAAGGGATGGAGAAATATCTTTGTGTGTCATCAGCATACTGATAGCACCCTGCTTCATGCCTCTGAATGTTCTTTCCCAGTGGTTTCACATAGATGTTGAATAGCACTAGGGATAGAAAGACATTTTCTGGTATGCCATATACGAGCTCCTTTTTGAGCAGCAGCTATCCCCAAACACTTACCATCTGGAATCTACCTGAGACAGAGGACTGGAACCACTGAAGCACAGTGCCGCTGAGTCCCAGACCCTTCAGGTATTCCAGAAGGATACCATAGTTAATAGTACTGAAGGCCACTGAGAGGTCCAAAAGCACTAGCAGGGACACACACACCCTGTCAATGCTCAGGCAAAGATCATCTATTAAGGCAACCATAGCAGTCTCAACTCCACATCCTGCTCTGAAGCCAGTTTGAAATTGGTCTAGATAACATAGAATCATAGAGTTGGAAGAGACCACAATGACCATTGAATCCAACCCCCTTCCACACAGGAACTCAAAGCCCTCTCAGCAAGTTGCCATCTAGCCTCTGTTTAAAAACCTCCAAAGATGGTGACTCCATCACACTCCAAACAGCTGAATGGCTCTTACCATCAAGAAGTTCTTCCTGATGCTTAGGTGAAATTTTTTCCCCTGTAGTTTGTATCCATTGATCTGTGTCCTAGTCTCTGGAGCAACAGAAAACAAGCCTGCTCCATATTCAACATGACATTCCTTTAAATATCACTTCTTAACCTTTTCATCAGGCCAAACATTCTTAGCTCCCTAGGCTATTCCTCACAGGGCTTGGTTTCCAAACCCTTCACCATTTTGGTCACCCTTCTCTAGACACTTTCCAGTTTGTCAATATCCTTCTTGAATTGTGGTGCCCAAAACTGGAAACCGTATTCCAGGTGAGATCTAACCAAAGTAGAATAGAATAGTATTATTATTTCACTTGATCTTGACACTCTACTCCTATTGCTTAAATCTATAATCACATTGGATTTTTTAGCTGCTGCATCACATTGTTGACTTATGTTCAGCTTGTGGTCGACTAAGACTCCTAGGTCCCTTTAACACATAGTGATTTCAAGCCAGGTGTCCCCCTTCCTACATCTGTGCATTTCATTTCTTTCTTCGTAAGTGTAGTACCCTACCTTTCTCACTGTTAAAATTCATTTTGTTAGTTTTGGTCCAGATCTCTAATCTATCAAGGTCATTTTGAATTCTGATATTACCTAAACAGTTGGAATTCTTTGTATAAAAACTAGCCAATCAAGTAAAAGAGACTGGAATAAAATGAAAAGAGCAGACAGATACTTAAAGGATATTGCACATTTTTAAGTTCAAGCCACAGGCCACCAGCAGTCCCAGACTAGTAGCTTACACAAATGCAGATTGGACCAGAAACTCTACAGATTGTAATCCTACCAGTGGGAACCTGTTCTTCTATGGAGGTGGAGCAGTTAGCTGAACAACCAAGAACGAAGATGCTGTAGCACTCCCTTCTAGTGAAGCAGAATATGTACCATCTGCTCAAACATTTCAAGAACTTACATAACTATGCCAGTTGTTAGAGGACTTAAGCTGAATCAAAGCTGAACCAAAGCCTAGAGAGCTCCTAGAGGACAATCCAAACTGCATGAAACTCTCATAGACTGTGAGGGTAAATTCACACACCAAATATCTTGAGGTGAAATATCACCTGTTGAGAAATCTACAAGAAAAACTGCTCTTTGAGATGAGATATTGTTCATCAAAAGAGACATTCTCAATAACCAAGAACCCCGGCTGAGAAGAATTGCTTCCTTTATATGAACTTCCTGAAATGGTGTGGAGAAATTAAAAAGCACACAAAACATGTGTCCTTTTTTTGTACAAAATACCCTTCTTTTTATTTCCAGAAAATGGGTTTCCTGAACAGAAAACACCATTCCCTGTGCAGGAAACTATCTTATGCAAAAGAAAGACCTTGGATTTTTTTTGTTTTTGAAAAAAAAAATCCTCCACATATTTTTCAGTACAGGATGATTCATGTGCAACAGTTTGGGATGTTCAAAAACAGGAATAATACTGCAGAGGAATATTTATTTTCTCCTGTAGTGGAGAATCACAAAGAAATCACAAGGAATGGCTCTATGAGCAAGATAACACAGGACCTTTCCACACTACACTGTTATTCTGCTTTCAACATCCTGTGGAATTCTGGGATTTGTAGTTTACTAAGGCCAAGGAGCTCTTTGGCTGACACTTCTGAATGCCCTTCCCTCAACTGCAAACCCCAAGATTCTACAGGATGTTGAACACCATAGTGCAGAAAAGCCCATAGAATCACCTTACCTGAGCCACCATCATGGGTCCAATCACATTGGTTTTGTACACGTCCAACATGTCTTCTGATGTCTCAGATTCCAGAGTAGTTGGTTTTACAATTGCAGCATTATTGACCAACAAATTCAACCCGGATCCTTTCAGCTTCTCAGTGACTATGGCTGCAGCAGCCTTGACACTAGATGCATCGGATGTGTCTGCAGTGGCCATGTGGAGACATAATGGAAGAGATAATTGAGAGCATGGGCAGCAGTTAGAGACCCTTAATAAGAAACAAAGACACCAATGGCTTGGAAAAATAAACTAAAGGCTTTATTATAAGAAGTCCATTATAAGATAGAAATGTTACTTAGGGTGCTAAGCTAAAGAGCAGAGAGAAGAAATGCTGGGAAGAGGTAACTTCAGTTTACATCACAAAAGAGTCAGGAATCAAGGTAGGTAGTCAAGGGTAGAATACTTTGGGTCTTTCAAACTATGTAACCCAGAGGTGTATCTAGTGTGGGGAAGTAGGGCACATGCCCAGGGCACCAATGCCAAGGGGGCACAAAAAAGCAGTGCTGGAAGCAGAGGAGGAGGAGGGGGGGAGGGGAGGAGGCTTCAGTCCTGGAGGTAAGGAAGCAACTTCTATGCTTGCCCTAGGCACTGTTTGTGCTAGATACACCACTGATTTAACATTATTAATACCCTCTCTGAGGCATTCCAGCATAGCAAGAGAAGACAGCATTTCCATCCCTGCTCCTATCCCTCTGGGAGAGCTGCTGCCTGCCAGCTGAGAGAAGAATGGCTATTCCTGTACAGGACCAGGACCAAGCCTCCAGGTACTGGGCTAACTGGGACAGCCTCCACCTGTTCCCCTACCTTGACAGGGATACAAAGGGGTGCCTGAGCAATGACCCCACCACCGGCAAAGCCACCATCAAAGAGGCAACATCAAAGGGGGTCATTCCTTTGTGGGAGTTGCTTTGAGGGAGGTGCAAAAGCCAGATACTCTTCTGGGAAAAAGGACAGGAACCCCTCCATTCACCTATGTGGAAACCAAATCTTGTGGGACTGCCTGCTGCAAGACTGGGAAGTGCTGAGAGTACAACCCAGACCCACTTAGTTGGCTGCAAGGCATCACCCTTGTGTGAGTAGCGTTCTGCTGGACTAGGCAGCTAATCAGCCCCATTGACTGGGAACCATTCCCTCTTATTGGTAGCACTGTGTTAAGGGCTGTTTTGTTTTCTACTTTTAAAGAGAATGCATAGGGAAAATGGGATGGGAATATGAGTTGTACAGGGTAGTGGGAAGTATGGTGATGGCATGGTCATGCACTCTCATAGAGGAAGGAAAGAGAGATGTTTAATATCTATCTCACCTTCCAGTTACCCTGCCAGCCTTGAGAATTTGTAGACTGAGCTATCCCACCCACAAAACCTCACCTTACTCTTATGTAACACTAGGTCTGTTAAAAATAAAGCACATATAATTTATGATCTCCTCAAGGATGAAGATGCTGACCTGGCATGCTTCACAGAAACTTGGCTGGGGATGATAGTGGCCCAACATGGGCTCCAACTTTCTCAGCTGGGTACTATGTTAGTGAGCAGAAGAGGGAACGTGGGCAGGAGAGTGGGGTAACTGTGATCTATAAAGACAATCTCAATCTGACTAGGATACCTATTAGGGATCTAAGCCACATCAAGTGTGTATACCTGACTCCAAAAACCAGGGATGGACTGGGGATTCTATTAGTAACCGGTCTTAGTAAGTTGTCAGTGTGTCCAAGACTTTTGCTTCTGGGTGACTGTAACATACTATTGGAGGCCAGTTTGTCAGGTGCGGCTCAGGAGTTCATGGTATCCATGGCAAACATGGGCCTATCCCAATAGGTTTCAGCACCCACACATTCAGCAGGTCACACCCTTGATGCTATTTTAACATATGGATCTGTGGGCAGAGGTGACTAATGCCTCTGAGTTGTCATGGGCGGATCATTTTCAAGTTAGGGCTAACATCACAGCTACAGCCTGCCCGAAAGGGGTGGAGGATGTATTAAAATGGTCTGCCCTTGAAAACTGATGGAACCTTTGGAATTCCAGGAGATCTTAGAGGGTTTTAGGGCTAGTGACACCAACTATCCTTTTGAAGCTGTCATTAATAAGTGGAATCAAAATCTAACCAGGGCTACTGTCACAGTTGCCTTCAAATGTCCTCTCCAAACTGTTCGTAAACAGTCTTCTTGGTATACAGAGACCCTTTGAGAGCTCAAACAGGAAGGACAATGACTAGAGTGCAGATGCCGGAAAATTCAACTTTTCTGCGACAAGAGAGGATCTTTGTTCCTTTAGGGTGGCAATATGTGCAGTGAAGAAAGCTTTCTTCTCTGCACATATTGTGTCTGCAAATTCACATCTGGCTGAGCTATTCAGAATAGTGAAAGGTCTAACGCAGGCACATTCCCCTCAAAATCAGTCTTAGAGCTTTCAGTAGTTCTTTGTGACACCTTTAATGACCATTTTACAGGTAAAATCTCTTGCATAAGAGCCACTTTAAATGCCACTGTTGGAGGAGAAGTCAATAATGAGGTGTCCAGCAACTGTATGAGTGGGATTATACCAGATCAATTTCTATTGGTGAGTACTGTTAATGTGGACAAGCTGCTAGGGCAAAGAAGGAGGACAACTTATTTTCTCAGTCCCTGTCCATCTTGGCTCGTCATCCATGGAGGAGATGCAATTAGACTACTATTATTATTAATATTAGTAATATTAACGGTTCTCTCAGGGAAGACAACTTTCCACCCTTTTTGAAAGCAGTGGTCCAACCACTTTTGAAAAAGCCCTCCCTGGATCCTGTGGACCTTAATAACTATAGACTCACATCTAATCTTCCTCTTTGGGGTAAGGTGCAAGAAGGTAACTGCCTTACAACTGCAGGTGGTCTTGGATGCTACACACTTCCTTCACCCATTTCAAACTGGCTTCAGAACAGGACATGGAGTTGAGACTACTGTGGTTGCGTTAGTGGATGATCTTCATCTTAACATTTACAAGGGGAATGTGTCCCTGTTGGTGCTTTTAGACATCTCAGCAGTGTTTAGTATCATTCACCATGATATCATTCTTGGGGGGGGCAGGAATTGGAGGCACTGTATTGCAGTGGTTCTGGTCCTACCTCTCAGGCATGTCTGGGGATATTGCTCCTAAAGAAAGAAGTTGGTATATGTCATATCACAAGTTATCATTCTATTCCCAATGCTTTTTAATATCTACATATAATCATTGGAAGAGGTCATCCAGAGACATAGGCCATGATGACACCCAAAAATACATTTTTCCATGCCTTCAAAAACAGTCTTAGCTAAGGATAGTATGTCTCCTGTGAATGAATGCTTGGAGGAGGTAATGGGCTGGGTGAAGAAAAACAAATTGAAACTGAATCCAGACAAGGCAGAGGTACTTACTAGTGAGGATCCTAATCTGGAGTTGGAAGTGTGCCAACCGGTTCTGGATGGGGTCACACTCCCCTTGAAAGATTGTGTTCACAGATTGGGGGTGCTCCTGGATCTATCCTTTCAAATGTCAGCTCAGATAGATGCAACAGTCAGGAGTGCTTTAGATGATTTTCCCCTTCCTAGACTTGGGCCTTTTCCACACCGGGCCAGGGAATCGCCCCGCGCCACTACTCACCGGACCTTTCGGCTCCCTGGTCTGGTTCACGGCGCTCTGGAGCAGTGCATGCTCATCAATACGCACTGCTCCAGCATCCCAAATGGCGGCTTCCAGTTGGTCAAGGGTTTTGACCAACTGCTGAAGCTCGCCAGCCTAAGGCCTGCCCCCAGGCAGATCACAGGCTCGCATTGGTGCGAGCCTGCAAATCTGCATAAGGGAGCAGGCTTGCAGTGGTGTGCTGCGTGCTTTTGAAAGACCGGAAAAATCAGCTCTTTCAAAAGCATGCTGGAGGACCACTTAGGGTCATTCCGGACCGGACTGAGGTGCAGATCTACCTTAAATAGGTCTGATCCAGTCCGGTCCGAGGTGCAGACCTCCTCCTTGGAGGATGGACGATGCCGTTTCAAAAACCCCATGTGGAAAAGGCCTCAGAGGACCTAAAGATGGTAGTGCACAAACTGGTAACCTCAAAATTGGATTCTGCAATGCACTGCACATTTGAGCTACCTTTATACCAAGTTCAGAAACTCCAACAGGTCTAAAATATGGCAGCCAGATTGATTACAGGTACATCAAGGAGTGAGCATATCACACCAATATTAAAATCACTCCACTAGTGGCCAATTCATTTCCAGGCAAAGTATAAAGTTTTGGTTATTTATTACCTTTAAAGCCCTACATGGTTTGAATCCAAGTTATCTGAAGGATTGCCTCCTCCCATACAATCTGCCCTGTACATTCAGGTCCTCTGGGGGCCATTTACTTAAATCAGCTAGAACTAGACTGGCAATGGTCACCTAGAGTATCTAGATTGTGGAATGACCTGCCAAAAGAGATTCAACAGCCAAACACGTTGCCTGGATTTTAAAAAGCACTAAAGACCTATCTCTTCCAGCAGACCTATCCAGTCAATTTCTAACTACAAATTTTGAACTGGTGTATTTTAAATCGTTTTATGTGTTTTTAGTTGTATTTTAAGTTGCATTTTAGTTTGTATTTTAATCTATGCTGTACCCTGCCTCAATCCTTGGGGGAGGGGGGTAAGAAATAAAAAGGTATTATTATATTATTCTTATTCCTGACTCTTCAGTACTAAGCACTGTTGTACTTCAAAAAAGATATATCCCAGCCAGAGTCTAGCCTTGCAGGTTCCCTGAAGAGTTACCTAATTGTTTCATGCACTCTTAATATTATTTATTAGATTTATATCCCACCTTTCTTCCAATGAACTCAAGATACATTATCCTCCCACCTCCACTATTTTGTCTTTACAACACTCCTATGAGGAAGTTTAAGCTAAGAGGCTAAGCTAAGGCTACCTAATGAACTTCCCCCTCTTTCTTTTTCCTTCCACTGTTCCCTGACCTTTTTCTCATTCAGATTTCCCTTGCTTATGTAGTCATGATTTTATACTGAGTATGAGTCACCTTGATGAATAACACATTTGATTTGACATAGACATTTATGGACTCTAGACCACTTCACTGGAGGAGAAACTGGGGTACAGATCACAAAAGCTTAAACCTAAAAAACTTTTTTAAGAGTTTAAGTACAACAAATACATTCTTGGTTGGTTTTACCAAAAAAGGCTGAGATAGGTACCTTTTCTATCCTTCAACCTAATCAAATTATGAATTGTAGCATACCCTCCAGCATTTTGCAGATGACAGCCAGCACATGTGTCACTAAACAATATCAGAGTGTGGTCAAGATGGCAAAAGTTATTGATGAGGAAGAACACTAGCTAAGTGACACTGCAGCAGTTTGCTTTTGCCTGAGCCTACTGGGAAGGGTGCAGTTCTGCCCTTTCCTCTCCTCAATCCCCTAGTGAGTTGAATGAGTGCAAACCAAAGTGCAGAAACAGTTTGCACTTGCAGCAACTAAAGTAAGCTGAGTGTGAAGGGGGAAAGCAGGAGAAAGATAGAGAAACTGGGACATTTTAAAAGCAGCTGAAAAAGTGAGATGACAGAGAATTAATTGGGACTGTTCCTGCCAAATTGCAACAGTTGAAAGGTGTGTTGTACAGATGGACATACCATCAGTCGTATATCAAGGATCAGGCAACGGGGTCAAGTCCACCCCAGGTGCAGACTATGGAGGGTTGCTCCACAGCTGGTCCCAGAGCACTGTTGGCAAGTACTGAAATCTGTTGAAAATACTTACTCCAACACATCATCTAGGACATTAAGGAGATAAGCTACATCTTTAAGAAGCCTCACTGGGTCTTGTGTGAATGGTATACCAACAACTCTTCCCTCTCCTAGAGAAACGGCAACTGGTCTCACCACTAACCAGATCAGTGACTGATTTCAAAAATGGTGGCACAATGATGGAGTCATAGAGAGCAAGAAGAGGTTGGTGCAATCCAGTGCTGTCTCAGAGCTTGGAAAATTCATCTTGTTTTGGACAACTAATTCCAGATTTTGAGTATCAGAAAAGCAAAGTAACTGAAAGTTGTTTAAAGTATTATTCAACTTCTTTTCTGACGTGGCATTTTTCACTTCATAGTGTGATTTTTCACTTCATATGCTAAGAATAACTTGGCTGCCCTTTTGTACCACGTATCTTGAGTTTGGAGGGTGGAGCACTATTTGTTTGGGCAGCAATGCACCTGTGGCTGGTCCTGGGTGACTAAATGAGTCAGCTTCTTTTCAAAAATTACTGCCTTTCCATAGTGAGGAACTTTGATAAGGAATTGTGCAACAAGGACTGTTTGAAGAAGACAGGAGGGGGAAGAATTAAGGGGGGATGCAGCCATATCTTAAGTTGTTTAAAATAACACTTATGAGACAACAATTAGGAGCTAAGGACCAAACTGAAGATGTAATTCACACAGTTCTTTAAAAAAGTTAGTAACAGACATGGGGTAGAATGATCCAGAAAAAATGCACTGCCAGGGAGATGGAACAATGTGTCATTCACACAATTCCTAATGAAGATTAGCAGTAGAGACACAGAGGTCCCCAAACCAGAAAACTGCACTACTTTCTGAGTAATAGGTTTTGCTGAGAGGTGGTGATGTCCCAGTAACAGAACTGCAATCTGAGTAACCCAGAGCTCATTCATCCTTCCCTCAGTTGGCTGGCTAAAAATCGCAGTTCATTTGTAGAGAAAGAAAGAATTGGGGAAAAGAAGCAACATACCTAGTGGGATGATCTCTATTCCTTGATGCTTGGCAGCCAAATCCTTCAAGGCCTGAAACATAACAAACCAGAAGTTTGGAATATGAGTGGATTATTCAAGATAGGAAAGAAAACGAAGGCAGGAGGGGATTAAATTGCATCTGCTTTCCATTCTCCCCTAGACATGCATTGCTTACATTGTTGCTGCAAAAGTGCACTAGGAATCAGAGATTTTTTTAAAAAAAAAATGCTTCCACACACACAGCCAGCCCTGAGCACAATCTGCTTGGGCTTAGGGGCTTTACTGTTGTTCAGATAGCCATAGAAAGACAGAACTTACTCCATTCTGGAGCTTACCTGGGCACGTGGTCCTTCTGGGTCCCGGCAGGTGGCAAAGATCCATTCTGGTCGGTTGCTTTTCCCAGCCAGCTGACTGACCAGCCCCAAGCCAATCCCCCGATTGGAGCCAGTCACAAGGACGCTGCGTACATTCAACATCGGCATCCTTCTTGCCTGTGTTGGTTTAACTGACAAAATGGTTGGACATTTCTAACTCAGCTAAACTTTGTCCTCTAGTGTCTCCACCTAGGCTTACATAAGCCACTTGGCTCTTATGGCACTTTTGATTCTACTTTTGGCATCCGCCTAGGAGCCACTGGAAAACCTGAAGTGGAGTAAGACTTTATTTAAATAAATAAAAAAAGGTAAGAGATCAGTGGAGATCAATTATTTTAGAACAGAAATCTTTCCAATATTTTTTTTATTAACCTCTTAATCTCCAGAAAACATCTAAACAGAAAGGAGTGGCTGGAGTGCCAAATTCTCAGCTAAGCAACCCAACCCAATTCTCATGTCATGCTTAATTAGAAGCAAGGGTTGCAATGTAAGTCATAAGATATTCACCAAAGACACTTTCTGATATGCATTTTAGATCATACTTTATTTTGGAACTCTAGTTGTTAAATTAGCCAAATCAAGCAAACTCACACCACAAGAGGACTAGAATAATTGGAATAAGCCGCAAAAAGTTCATCAAAACCATGTTCCAGTCAGTAAAGTATTTAAGGGGCAGAGGTGGGGAAATAGGCCAGAATTTCAGCTTCTGAGCAGCCATTCTGGACCCTTTTTTGGGAATACAGATTTTTGCTCAGAACAGTTGCTGGAATATCATTTCTGTGATTGTGTCATGAGTTGGTGACTCTTTTGCTCCCAAGAAAACATACAGGATTTTCCAACAGTGCTTAAAGAGGTATATGAGACATAGGCCCTTTTCGCATTAAGTCTTCTCGCGCGAGCAGGGGAGGGTGGCTCACGCAAGAAGCCTTCTCCAGGAGGCTGCCGCTTCCCCTCCTTCCTTCCGCAGGCGAAGGAACGAGCGGGGAAGCAGCAGCCTCCCGGAGGCGGTGGCGGCTCGCGCGTCCGTCCATTCCCCCCCGCGCGCGAGAGAGAGAAAGGCGCTCGTCCCGTCTGCCCCCCGCGTGCGAGAAAAGAAAGGCGCTCATCCCGTCCGCCCCCCCACGCACGAGAGAGAGAAAGGCGCTCGTCCCGTCCGCCCCCCGTGCACGAGAGAGAGAAAGGCGCTCGTCCCGTCTGCCCCTCCGTGCGCGCGTGCGAAGCAGGATGTGTCGCGTCCATCGCGCAAGCGCCCCGCCCCGTCCCTTCCTTCCGCAGGGGCGGAGGGAAGGAGGCGTGACCTGGCCAGCTCCCGGACGCTCCGCACGAGAGGTAAGTGCGCGCGGGCGCCGGGAGCGTTGCGCGAGCGCAGGTGATTTTCGCTTGGAAGCGAAAATAAAAAAACCCGCGCTCGTGCCGCTTCAGCCCCGTGAGCCCGGCGGAAGTGGGAGTGCGTCGTGCGGAGCGACGCTCCCACTCCCACGAGGCTCACGGGGCTGTCGCACGAGAACAGGCCCGTGCGAAAAGGGCCATAGTGTATAACAGTTGCTAAAGCAAACATTGTACAATACACACTTTTACACACACACCATTCCTATTGGTGGATTCTCAGGATTCCCAGCAGTTTCCATGGGACATCATTTGTTCATATACTTTGATGTTTGCCAATTCCCTAAATTTTCTCAGGTTACTCTATCAGTGCCCAAGTTGTATCTTAACTCATCTCTAGTGTCACAGTATTTCAATCCTTTGTGTTTCCATCTAAATGCTAAACAGATGCTCTGAGGTCAGCATCTATCAAACAACCCTCTTTGAACCCTCTCCACTAGGATGAGATGCTGTGAGACTTTCCTTTGATATACAATACATTGTTACATGTGGTTCTAGCATAGATGCCATTAACATTACAAAGTTTTCTAAAGCTAATACATAGTAAATCACTTGGTAATTGCTATCATGCCTAAGAAAACAGCACTATACTCTTGTGGCAAGGCCAAACACACGCTTACAACAATCATACAGATTTTATCTGAGGTGTAATGTTTTACATATTGTGGTAACCCAAACCTTTGGCTATACCAAGATGATAACTCACTACAAGAATGTTTTATGCCAGCATATAGTATTGGGGACATAGCCTAATACCAAGCATATGTCATTGTGACTAAGTTGTTACTCTAAAACGTGGGTGCTACAATGGCCAACCATGATGCCAGTACCTCTGTTTAAAGGCAGGGAATAAATAGCTCAAAAATGGGAGGCCTGCAAGAGGGGGACAACCTACCAATGTTTACAGGCTCATGCAGGAAAGAACCAGCTGTAGAGTAAAAATGTAAACTAAAAATGTGTTTTATTCAGAAGATTCATACAAGCGCACAAAAGCACAAATACTTACACCTCACACAAGGACTAACTGAAGGAAAGGGAGGAAAGTGGGATAGAAGATATTGAAGGATTTGGGCAATATTTACTATTATGGAGAGCAGTGGAGAAAGCAGCAATGTAGCTTCGGCAAGTACTTAAGGACAGTTCTCGATTGAGAATTGGACAGACAGAGTGACATTCAGAATGGTGAGAAACTGCACTGGACAGCTTAAAGTTGCAGGGGTCAATAATTTGCTTCATCCAGCATGACCTTGCTGTCAACTCAGGTATCATTTACATCAACAGCAATTAGTATAGTGCCAATCTAATAAAATTTGCCAATTAAACTATGTCAATCATGGGGGGGGCATGGTGCCATAACAGTCATATTATTAATCATAGTATGGAGCACATTTGAAATGACAGATTGTTTCCTGGTTTATTTGTGAATGATGAATTTCATTCAGTTTTGTTTTCTTGTCTACAAGATGTTGTTTCTGTGGAAATGTTGTAGCACACTGTACCACTTCTATCTGGAAAGTATACTCAGATATGGCTTCTGTAGGGGTGTTGTGTCTCTTTGTGTTGCTCTCCTAATTGAATGTGACTGGTGAATTTGGCTGCTATGGCTTGCTTGGAAGTTGCCATGAACATATTTCTTCTGTGTTTCAGAGACTACATGATCCACACCCTGGGCAAGTAGCAGTATTGATCATTGAGTTCATTGTGGTAGAGCATTTTCTTTGACAAACAGATGCAGTTGTAGAAAATAAATGCAATAAATATTTATTATATGATGGTTAAGTTAAATATGGATGCTTCATGCTCTTTGCACATTTCTAGCTTCCAAAACCCTATTAAAATCTTCTCTATTCCTTACCTCCTAATCAGCCTTTAGTCATTTGTATTTGTCCTAAATCTAATTCATTCTGTCCCTATCTAACTCTTTACCAGACAAGCCTTTAGATTACCATCCTCCTCATAGCACCCCATTCACAGCATTCCATGAGCTGTGACTGATGGGTCCTATGAGCTTTACCAAGCCTCTTGCTTTCCAGAAGAGTTTCTAAATACTGTTCTGAAGTTCCACTCCAGGTTTTACATCATCCCACTATGCAGTTCCACAAGGCTGCCAACAGCACAATAAGGACAAAAAAGAATTCTGAAAGGTTCCAACTACATTATGACCACTCCAGCAAAAGGCTGGATAATGATGGCTTGTTTAGACAGGGAGGGGATTTGACAGAGAGGGTTGAAGGGAAACTGTATGTGAGTGTCTGTGAAAAAAGAACTGGCCAGTTGTCTTGGATTTCTCCAGCTTTCTGTGTATCCTTTTAACAGATGAGGGTTTCAGCCTACAGTTTTCTGAAAAGATCTTTGATACCTAGTTTAAAACAAATACAAATAACTCATTGCAGAATTCAAGAGGGGTTATTAGGTTGAATAGTCTAATACCGTTACGAGCATGGATTTGATCCTGAAAACTAAGCAGGGTCACTATAAATAAAGCAGTGGAGTATAAATAAAAATTATTTCCTGAATGTTTGCTTTATTAGATTAGCTAATTTTTGCAAATTAGCAAAATTAAACTGAGAGGAAGAATAATCAAAGCCAGAGTTTAAGTTATAAGATTACAGTTAGCATCTCCTTTTAGGTTATAAGAGTCTTGAAGTTTGCTTTCATGTGCTTACAGGAGGTTATGGAGTAATATGAGATGGTTTGAACATATATATACACACACAGTATAGTATTCCCTCTTACCAGACTAACATTCCAATTATTTTAAAGCTCTCTGTGATGACTCTTTGTTACCTGTCCCACAAGGGGAGAAGAAGAAGTATTAAAAGGAAACAGCAACCAAGAATACTGTTCATTTTTTTTATCAGTATTACCAGCCAGATGTTTTTCCTTTGATAACAGCTGGCTATATAAATGTAAGCACTTAACTGAATTCTTAGCAAAGTGGGACAGAAGAACACTCCACAGTCTTCTTCCTCTTCTTCTTTTCTTCCCATTATTATTACATTTCCCAAAACACTAAAATTCTACAAATACATGGAAAGAAAGAAAGAAGAAATAGAGAGAGAGAGATCGACGGTGTGTGTCAGGAACAGATTCACTCTTACACGGATCAACAAACTTAATAGAAGATTTATTGTAACATAGTAAGGGATGCTGTCTTCAGACGTTAAAGCTCGAGAAGAACGTTTTCCCCCCACCTTACACTTTAACAGACAGTTTCTCCTAAGATAGTTGTAAAAGAACGAACGTCATCATGTCAAATGGTTCCTTTGAAATTCCAGCCAGAAGGAATGGTTGGCGCCTGGGAATAGCTAACAGCCTACTATCACTATTTCCTCAGTCTACTGCTATCCTAAAACAATAAAACATGGAGGACTCCCACATCCTGCCCCACTTTTTTAAAAAAATATATACATAAAGATACACAAAATATAGAAAATATCACGGAACAGTAGAAAGACAAGAAAACTAAATAGTAATATGAATGCAGTAGCAAGTCAGTCGGGGCGTTGAGGAACATCAGCCGGCGAAGAAGTCAGCGAAGGTGCCCTCTTCAGCAAACTGGAATGAAAAACAGGATGAATAGCCTTGAGGGAAGAAGGGAGATCTAGTTCAAAAGAGACATCATTAATAGCCCTTTTCACAGGAAAAGGTCCGAGAAAACGAGGGGAAAGTTTTTTAGACGGAGAAGGAGAGGAAATGTTCTTAGAAGAAAGGAAAACCAAATCCCCGGGCTGGTAAAGGGGATTAGGCTGCCGTTTACGGTCAGCGAAACGTTTGGGGGAAGCTTTAGCGGATGCTATAGCATCTGAGACGGATTGCCAAATGCCAGAAAATTTAGAGACCCAAGCAGAAACAGAAGGAGGAGCGGAGGAAGAGAGGGAGAGGGGGGGAAAGGAGAAGGAAGGAAGCCGTAAACTATTTCAAAGGGGGGTTTCCCAGTAGAGGTATGAACCGCAGAATTGATGGCAAACTCAGCGAACGGAAGGAGCGGAGCCCAATCATTCTGGTTCTCAGAAACAAAACACCTAAGAAATTGTTCAAGAGATTTGTTAACACGCTCAGATTGGCCATCTGTTTGAGGGTGATAAGCACTGCTGAGTTTCTGAGTGACTCCCAGGGTTTTCAGTAGACAAGTCCAAAACTTGGAAGTGAAAATTGGATCCCTGTCCGAAATGATCACCGAAGGTAGTCCGTGAAGTTTCCATACATGATTAACGAACAGGTCAGCCAGCTGGTCAGCACGGGGTAGTTTCTTTAGAGGCACAAAATGACATTGCTTGGAAAAGTGATCAGTAACAACCCAAATAACATGAAAGCCGTGTGAAGAGGGAAGAGACACGATAAAATCCCATGCGATGACCGACCAGGGGCTAGCAGGCGCAGGCAGAGGTTGCAGGAGCCCTTGAGGTTTAGATGGGGGGCGACTTAGAAACGTTGCAAGTGGCACACTGCTTAATGTAAGTTTGCACGGAGGGGTTTAATCAGGCCACCAAAAAAGGCGGCGAATCGCATGCAATGTCTTCAAAAACCCAAAATGTCCAGCGGGTTTGGAATCATGATAACGATGAAGTACCTGCTCGCGGGCAGCAGGGGAAACGTAGACCTTGGTGCCATAAAAGGGGAGATTGTCAACCCATTCTATTTTATCCTTGTTTGCCGGTAGCCAGGAGTCTGCATGCGCTGCATGAATGATAGCATCGCGGAGAGCGGAGTCACAAAGAGAGGAGGCAGAAAGCCTTGTCTTTGCTAATGCACGAGTAGTCACTTGAGAAGCCAGAGAGGAGGCAGGAAACAAGGTATTGGAGTGGGAGGACGTAGCAGGGGATTCCGCAAAACGGGGAAAAGTCGAGAGAGAGGGTCCGCCAGTTGGTTAGTTCGGCCAGGTTTGAAAACAATTTTAAATCGGAATCTCGGGAAAAAATTCAGCCCATCTCGCCTGCTTAGGGGAGAGTTTCTTAGCAGACTGTAAGGCTTGCAAATTCCTATGATCAGTCCAAACTTCAAAGGGGAGTCGAGCCCCTTCAAGCAAATGACGCCAAGAGGACAGCGCAAAATGGATAGCCTTGGCTTCTTTCCAAATAGGCCAATTAGCTTGTTGAGGGGAATAGAAAAGTTTTCATCTGAAGAGGACATAGTGCCAGCAGTCCAGTTTATCTGGGGGTTATATTCACGAAACCATCGATTCCCAAGACCAATTTGAACTGCATCGCCTTGGGAACTAGAAATCGCATGCTGTAATTGTTTTTGTCCATTTGAAATGAGATGGGCTTAGTGATTTTACTAATTACTCCCCCAGTCATTGAGGTCCCATCCATTTGCGTTAATTTGATGGGGCATTCCAAGGGCTCATAAAGAGTTTTCAATTGTTTGGCCAATTTGGGGTGTAACAAACTTCTGGAGCAGCCAGAGTCAATTAATGCCCTATGTACATGCAAAGTCCCATCGCTGCCACTAATCGCAACCGTGGCGTAGAAATGGGGAATTTTAGGAGTACTTAAGATGTTCCCGCCGCTTGCCAGTCATCGCAGTCAGGTTTAGAATCTCCATCTATGTCAGATGAGGACGAAGAGGTGGTTTCATCATCGGGATCGGAGTCTCCTGTCGCCGCTGCAGGGTCCTTAGAAGTGCGTCTAAGTGGTTGTTTGGCGGCCGCTGTCTGATGTGTGAATTCTATATCCTTTGGGTCTGCTCGTGCTCCCTAGTCCCAGTCGGAGTCTGGTTTCCGCGGCAGGTGTTGGCGAGATGGCCGGTTTTCCACAGTTAAAGCACATGCCCAAACGGAGACGTTTGTTTCCCTTCCTCAGCATTGAGGACGGTGGGACCGCGAGGTTGTCGTTTTGGCACGTCTTGTCTTTGTCGGTTCAGCTGAACAGTCTGGGTTATGCCTTCCATTTCAGTAGCTAGTCTGACCCAACCTAGCAGGGTCTGTGGATTGGCCTGCATTAAGCACCCGTGTAGAATATCAGGATTTAGTCCAGCTTTGTATAACTCAATTAGAATTTCATCACTCCACGGGACTTTGGTGGCCAGGTTTTAAATTCACGGAATACGTCCCACATTCGTTCCCGCCTTGTTTCATTCGTTTCAGTTGATATTTGGTGTTTTCCAATAAATGGGGGGCTTCAAAGCGTTCCCGCAGATGGTTCATGAAGAGCTGCAGATTTTCAGTTTCGGGGGCGCGGGAGTCATATAGGTTCGCTACCCAGTCTGCTGCCAGTCCTTTCATCCTCTGGCTTAGGTATCGAATTCGGGCCGCATCATCCCGAAATAGATGGCCGTGATCAATCATGAAATTGTTTGCCATAGTCAAAAAAAGGAGAGTTTCTCCCCCTTCCCGTTGAAGGTCGCTTTCAGGTCTCCCACATTTCTGAGTAACAGTGGCGCTGGCGTGTGCCCTGTTGGTTGCTGGGGCGGACCAGGGGTGCCTGCCGCCGAGACAGCCGCTCGTGGTTCTCCTCCTGGTGATCTCCCTGTCTGCGAGGGACGGATGCGCATCTCGCGTAGCATGGTCTTGAGTTCGAGTATCTCCTCATCTTTTCTTTCCAGTTCGGTTTCCATTTGCTTTATCTCCTCCAAAAGGGATAGGTCTTTTGCTGATGTATCCCATCTAGCAGCCCTTCTGCGTTGTCTCAACGACGTATGTGGCTTTTCTCCCCAGACCCAGGTTTGGCCGCTTGTGGGGGTTTCCATAGCCTCGGTCAGGCGCAATTTTGTCTTGGTATCCAGGGGCACTTCAGTTTCTGTAGCTCCATCAGATTCTGCAGATCCTTGCTCTTCTTCAGTAATCGACTGGTCCATCAATTGGTGCATTTTTTGAAAGGATTCTCGAGCTTTCTGTCAGGAACAGATTACTCTTACACGGATCAACAAACTTAATAGAAGATTTATTGTAACATAGTAAGGGATGCTGTCTTCAGACGTTAAAGCTCGAGAATAACGTTTTCCCCCCACCTTACACTTTAACAGACAGTTTCTCCTAAGATAGTTGTAAAAGAACGAACGTCATCATGTCAAATGGTTCCTTTGAAATTCCAGCCAGAAGGAATGGTTGGCGCCTGGGAATAGCTAACAGCCTACTATCACTATTTCCTCAGTCTACTGCTATCCTAAAACAATAAAACATGGAGGACTCCCGACATCGTGGGACACTCAAATTATTTCAGATCTCTCAAAGGTAATATCCAACAATTGTCTTCTTCCTATCGCCTATTTAATTTTTTTCAACGATCAAAAAAAGGAAAAAAACTTCTTTCAAATGTTAACACATCTAACAGTAATCATTATTTTGCTATATTTTTATCCAACATCATATTACATTTTGATAAGAGGTATTCCAACTCTTTTGAACTCATGCAATATGCTGCAAAACCTGTAGAGAAACCATCTTCTGGTGCTTGTTCTACACAAATTCTATTGAGAGATACTGATAAAAGGGACTGGATACAAGAGGCCACAAAATCTCTACAGAAAATAATTTTTGGTACCCATTCCAGAACATAATCTGTATTATAGGCTATTTTTGATATTCTGGTATTATAGGCTATTTTTCATATTCTGGAAAATAACCTAGTCTAAGCCAAATCCAGGACTCTGAGAAAAAAAATGAGCATTGAGATGCTCTGACCAAAGTCCCAGATCCTGGGAGTCTAAAAGAATGGTTTCAGCTGGAAGGAGTGAAGCTTAGTTTAGGAATTGATTTTCATCATGGGGTTGTTACCCTGTATGTTGGGGGTCCCGGGAGAGGCGCCCAAATAACCAAATGAAAACACAAGTTGAAGGAATTTAACTCAAGCACTCTCTTGGCTAAACGAGAGGCAGGGTAACGTTAGCAAGGATCTTTAAACCTATGTATACAGCGTCAGGTCAGAGAGCGGCTAGACAAGGTTTTAAAGCAACAAATAATATTTTATTAAAGACAAGAAACATGAAAGACAAAACATACTCTAACTAACTGAGAAATAGAAACGGAGAGCTTTTCAGGAAGTGTAATACAACACCTGGTCTCGTAGTCCTGGAGAGAAGCGGGGTTCTGGGGAAGAAAGCTCAGTGGGGCTCGCTGAGGGGAGTTTCCTTAGACAACCGGCAGCAAGGCAGGATGGAAGTCCAAAGTAGTCCAAGGAAGTCCCAAAAGTGGGGACCTTTTATAGGGTGGATTTTATCTACAAGCTATGTTATGCTCAGTGAGAACAAAGGAAATTTGGAGTTGGACAAAGGAGTTGGAAAAGGTCAGATTTTGCATGATTAGCTTAGCTCTTAATGACGATAGCGTGCCCGGTATGTTGATGGCCAATATAAAGGAATGGCTCGGCTCTTGACCGAGCGGCTTTGTGTGGATATGCACCGAGCAAAGCCAGTTTGCAGGGAGGTTTTTCCCTAAAGCAATGGAGAGGCTTAAGTTGCCTGCCTGAATGAGGTTTTGGAATGTACAACCATTAATGGCCGTGCCCCAGACATGCTTGTCCAGAGGACCTCTGCAAACACGTGGAGTAGGGTGGCAGAGAAAGGTCAAACCAAGGCCAAATTATTTGATATCAAAAGGATATCTAGTGCTCTCACTAGACATATCACAACTGTGATAACAGAGTCTCCAGAAGGAGGAGGCAGACAGCTGAAGTTCCTAGTTCAAGTAGCAATGCAGGCCTAAACATGATACCAGAATTTCTCTTTAAAAAAAAAGTGTTTTTTTTTTAAAAAAGCACTTTTTAAAATGTTTCATGGACTGTATAATCTTTTAATGAATTTTAATATTTCATGTTTAATCTGAAAAAGTTATCTAAAAAGCAGTTAAACAATTTATGTTGGTATTATGCTCAAGTTGTAGGGTTTTAAATCTGTATTATTTTAGATATGTTGTTACTTGTCTTGTGTCCCATTCTTGGAAGGAAGGTAAGATATAAATGAATAAAATAATAATGATAGGAAGGAACTGGAAAAATTACTTCTGAGCAGTCCTTGCCTAAGAAAACATTATGAAATTCATGGGGTCACCATAAGTCAGCAGGGAACTTAAAGGCAAGGACGCACTAACACATGCTTTTTAACATTGTTTGCCTGAAGCTCTGAAAGTCAGTGAAGCTCTGAAAGATGTATTTTCTGCATTTTCGTTGGCGAATAAATGTATCAATCCTTTGCAGATTTTGGTTTTTGTTGTATTTTGCTGCAGGCCAACACAACTATCCCTGAATAAGTTAAACGATGCTAATGTTTCAAACAAGCAGCCATGTAAGAAAGACAACACAATGTTAAAGTCAATTACCTTCCAAAGGTGATATTTCCTATCAGTGTTATTTCCTGGCTGTAATGCTATGTTTGCCAACTGCAGGGCCAAGTGCTGGGAGACATAGAACTTTGTTTCAGAGATAATCAGTACTTCAGAAATGTAATCAGTAATGTAGACAGTTCTAGGCGTTGGCATTAACAGAATCATATTCTTTCACAAATGGATGCTGGCTACAAGATTTTTGATTAGGGGAGGCTTTTCAGCTAACTCTTAGTCTCCCAGGCAGAAATTCAAAGGTTTTAGCACATACGCATGTATATCTTAGCAGAGACGTTGTACAAATGCGGCCATGAGGCAACCTCTTTTGATGCTTAATATCTCAGTTGCTTAATACCTGTCATGTTGTGTTCACTCCATGCCATGTGAATGAATGTAGAATATGTTGAAAATGCCGTTGATGTATATTGCTGTAATATAAACTTTATATAGACATAATGTGTTACAAACAATCAAATGATCAATGTTGAGCATTGTTTATTGCATTTTTATTATCTAGAGTTGTAAATGGGTCATTAGCCAGACTGGCTAGGAAAGGCTATGTTTACTTAGAACAAATAGCAATCAATGAATGATTTAATAAGCATGGGCTTTAGATTCCTAGGGTTAGGAATGCAATTGACAATGGGTAGTACATCAAAGAGGAAAGGTCTGGGATATCAGCCTAGTCAAGAGGGATCAAAGAAACTAAAGGGGGGGCAAAGTAAGGCTCTAATATGCTTGTACAATGTTAAGCAAGATACTCAGAGGGCAGGTAATAAAGCTGGCGTAGGGGATGCAGAAATGTTTTGGAGTCTAAGCATGTGGAGTTAGTGCCTTTGGAACAAGCTGGAAGTTTAGGAGAGGTGTAAACCTGGTGAATCTACCAATGGGCATCATGCACAAATTATAGTGAGCCTCCCTATATAACCCAATATGTATTGTGAATTATTTACTCCAGCTACTACTGTAAATTTAGCATCTTGTACCTCATTAAATGCAATGGAAAATACCTGTGTGTTTTCTTGAGAGCAACAGCAGAGCAGAACATGATGATACCCAAACATAGCTGAATAAAAAATCAAAATCAGGCTTATTCTCAGACTTGTGCACAGAAAATTGTGGTCTAATTGGAAGGAAAGGGCATAAATAAAGTGTTTTAACCCCACACATTTAAGAAATCAGTTTAAGAACTCAGGCCTGAGAGGGCTTAAGTGGTTCCGGTCCTATCTCTCAGGTAGATAGCAGATGGTGATGCTTGGGGACAGCTGCTCCTCGAAAAAGGAGCTTAAATCTGGCGTCCCTCAGGGCACCGTCCTGTCCCCAATGCTATTTAACATCTACATGAGACCGCTGGGAGAGATCATCAGGAGGCATAGAGCAAGGTGCTATCAGTATGCTGATGACACCCAGATATATCTCTCCATGCCTCGGATAATAGCATCAACTAAGGATGGCATCTCGCCTGTAAATGAATGCCTTGAAGCAGTAATGGACTGGATGAGGAAAAACAGACTGAAGCTGAATCCAGATAAGACGGAGGTACTCGCTGTTAAGGGCCCTAGTCCAGGTATGGAGGTTTGTCAACCAGTTCTAGACGGGGTCACACTTCCCCTGAAAGACTGTGTCCGCAGCTTGGGGGTGCTCTTGGATTCGCCGCTTCAGATGACAGCTCAAATTGATGCGGCAGCTAGGAGTGCCTGCTATCAGCTCTGGCTGATACGTAGCTGCGCCCCTTCCTGGAGCTGGAACACCTAAAAACAGTGGTGCATGTGCTGGTAACGTCACGGCTTGACTTCTGCAATGCACTCTACATAGGGCTACCCATGTGCTTAGTCCGGAAACTTCTATTAATTCAGAACATGGCAGCCAGGTTGGTCACCGGAAGATCTAAAACTGACCACATAACACCTATTCTGAAGTCTTTACACTGGCTGCCTATTAGGCACAGTACAAGGTGTTGGTTTTTACCTTTAAAGCCCTTCATGGCTTGGGGCCAGCCTACCTGTGGGATCGCCTTCTCCCATATAATCCGCCCCACACATTAAGGTCCTCTGGGAGGAATTTACTGCAGCCATTCAGAACTAGGTTGGCTGCGGTTACCCAGAGGACCTTTTCTTCTGTCCCTCCCAAGTTATGGAATGGCCTGCCGGAAGAGACCCGGCACATTACCAGTCTTGACTGCTTTAAAAAAGCAGTCAAGACTGTTCTCTTCCGACAGGCTTTCCCAGACTAGTGTTCCACCACCTCTCATCAAGTGTCCTTTTGTTTTTAATTTTGTTTTTAATTTGTTTTAATAATTAATCTGTTTTAAGGGGATAGAAGGGTTGGTGTGTGGGGAGGATGGGGTACATTTTAATGTTTTAATGTATTTATATATTCCTGTAATGCCGCCTCGATCCACTGGGAGAGGCGGGATAAAAATAAATATTATTATTATTATTATTATTATTATTATTATTATTATTATTATTATTATTAAATCTAGAGATGAAGGAAAGGAAGCAGTCTATCTCACAATTGTCTTTAGAGATAAAACAGATAGAGGATTCAGGGTCTTGAACATAAATTAGAGATGTTGGCAGCTAGAACAGACAGACTGGAAAGAAGGCAGAAACAAGATTTAGATGCTTTTGCTTTAATGGAACAAGAGAAAGAAACTGCTTATATTTCTGAGAAGTACCAGAACAAGCAAATGAAAATATTCAAGAACATATGGCAAAAGCTATAATAGATTTGTCTGATAAGCAGAACAGAGTGATAGAATTGGAAATGGACCATGTATATCACATTTCTTCCCATGTGGCTAGACAGAGAAACATGCCAAGAGGCTGCAAAAACAGATCAGAGACCAAGTGTTGTCAAAACATTTTGAGAAAGGAATGAATATTAACAGTGCCAAGATTATGATATTTAAGGAAATACCTAAGAAAATTCTATCTAAGAGAAGGAAATACACTTTTTTTTAACTGAGAAGCTGAGACAAAATAAGATCTCCTTTAGGTGGGAACGTTTGGAAAGGATTTCCTTCAACTTCATGCAAAGAAGATTTCTAGCAAATATAATACAAAAAGCCAATGATATTTTTATAGAAGTATAAAAAGGAATTGGAGCAAACAGGAAAAAGAGAAGAAGAAGAAGCTCAGAATGATGTATGAGATTAAGATCTGAACAAGGACAAAGTGCCAGATGATGAAGTAGAAAAAGGTTCTATGGGAGTTGACTATTCTAAATTCACAAAGAGACATGGATTTAAGATATATGACATGGAACATGGGGAGTTTAAATATCCCCCCAAAAAGATAAAATATTTCAGTATTTTAAAAAATTGAAACAAGATATAATTTCTGTTCAAGAAACACATGTTGGAAACAAAGATATCAAATAGCTACATCTCCCAAAATTAGACAAAGGATTTATTGCAGCATTATCTAAGAAGAAAATGGAGTTATAGTTACATGAAACCTAATCTGTCACCAGAATTGTTTGATGATCAAGAAGGGAGGTATATTGGGGTCCAAATTGATAGCTGTAGGGTTAAATTCTTGTGCTGTGGATTTATGCCCCATTGAAAACTAGGGTTTTGTTTGTTTGTTTACAAGAACCTAATTAATAAAGCATTGAGTTATTTGTGTGAGAAATGGATGCTTCTCAGAGATTGGAACGGAGTCATAGCTCCACAGTTAGATAGGCTTTCTGAGGAAAGTATAAAAATTAGACAAGGGAAACTGACAGCAACTCTTTAGACAAGTTGAATAATTTTAGGGTGGTAGATGCTTGGAGATTTAAATATGGGAATACTAAAAATCATACATTTTTCTGAAAAATGCAAATCATTCTCAAGAATTGTCATGGCTTTGATTTCAAAGCCTTTGGCAACAATAGAAAAGAAATTTATAATTAGCCAAAGACCTTTCTCATCATAACACTATAATTTTAATACGAAAGCAGATGAACAGAAATGAGCAGAAATATGGAAAAAGTTTTGCCAATTTTTGAAGATATCATAGAAAAAGGCATCAAGATCAGAATAGTATGGGATTGTTACCCTGTTCTCTGGGGGTCCTGGGAGGGGTGCCCAAATAACCAAAACACAATAACACAAGTTGGAGAAATTAGCTGGAGCACTCACTAAAGCTAGCAAGAGGCAGGGTAACTTAGCAGGGATTTTGTAACCCAGCGTCTACGGGGTCAGGTCAGTCAAGCAGTCAGTTTTTAAAATAGCAAAAATGATAACGAGCAGGCAGCGCAAAAGCCCCGCCTCTTCCTTCTGTAGTGCAGCCTGGGAGTTTCCCAGGCTGCGCTGGAGCAGGAAGCGAGATCACTGTGGCTCCAGAGGCTCCAAAAGCACAGCAAGTGTGTGCAGGACCCTGGAGCAATACGCAATCGCACACCTCTTGCTGAGGTCCCTCCTACTCTCGGGCAGGCGATCAGAGAGAAGTTCCAATCTCAGTGAACCAGATGGTCAACCAGCCATTCTGGTCCTGAGCTTGCACTAGGATACCCTTCTGATCAGTGATGTATTGGGTTTGTTGCAGTTCCTGGCTCTGGACCTTCCAGGACAGCGGGCATAGGAAGACACTGCCTAAGGTTATCCACATAATGTAGAAAGTGCTGGCTGGGCTAAAGTTGGCCTTCCTTGACTCTGGGAGATCGACTTACTTCAACTGGGGGTTCCCAGTGGAGACCCCACCCTTGGCTAACTTGGCCAATTCACCAAGAGCTCTCAATTGGACAAACTGGAGAAGAACCTAATATGCCATGCCAACGAGGCAAAACACTCATGAAATTTGAAAGGCCAAAATCACAACAATTGGATGAAATATTGCATTGAAGACTCCCATTGCTTTAGGGGACCAACCTAAGAGTGTCTCCCACCATGAATGGTGACCGTGTTACTATCTCCTTGAAGATGTTGGCTGTGGCCTCACCATTGTGCGATACTATTACCCTGTATGTTGGGGATCCCGGGAGGGGCACTCAAATTACCAAATAAAACACAAGCTGGGGGAAATTAAGCTCGAGCACCCTCTCAGCTAAATGAGAGGCAGGGTAACTTCACCTAGGATCTTTTACCCAATGTATACAGCGTCGGGTCAGAGAACAGTTAGACAAGCTTAAAGTAACAAATAGTGATTTTTATTAAGAAAGAGCAACATGAAAGACACGACAAATACTAGCTAACTTAGAAATAGAAATGAAGAGTTTCAAGGGAGTGGGTAATACGACACCTGGTCTCGTAGTCCTGGAGAGAAAGACGGGGTTCCGGGAGAGAAAGTTCAACGTGGTTCGCTGAGGGGAGTTCCCTTAGACAACCGGCAGCAAGGCGGGATGGAAGTCCAAAGTAGTCCTGTAGTCCCAAAAGTGGGGACTTTTTATAGGGTGGATATTACCTGCAGACTATGCTATGCTCGGTGAGAACAAAGGAGATTTGGAGCTGGACAAAGGACTTGGAAAAGGTCAGGTTTTGCATGATGAGCTTAGCGCTGGATGACAATAGTACAGCCAGGACGCTGATGGCCCGACATAAAGGAATGGCTCGGCTCTTGGCCGTGCAGCTTTGTGTAGATATGTGCCGAGCAAAGCCGGTTTGCAGGGAGGTTTTTCCCTAAAGCAACAGAGAGGCTTAAGTTGCCTGCCTGAATGAGGTCTTGAAATGTACAACCATTAACAGCAGCACCCAATATGTGCTTGTCCAGTGGACCTCTGCAAACACGTGGGGTAGGGTGGCAGAAAAAGGTGCTCTCACCAGACATATCATAACCATGATTACAATACAACCAGGGCGGTTTTTCTCTCCAGCAGCTTTTATTTCCATTAACTGTTCTTTTAGATTAGAGTGAGTAAGCAGCCTGTGCAGAATATATAAATTAAAGGTCAAAAACACTGGGTGATAAAACTGTACAGTGAAGTGGGCATGGCCATTTCTTGATAGCCTTGTTCAAATATTTGAAAGGCTGTCATATAGAAGAGAGAATGGGTTCATTTTCCACTGCTCCAGAAACCAGGACAAGGAGCTTTGGATTCAAGCTACAGGAAAAGAGATTCCATCTGAACCTCAGGAAAAACTTCCTGATGGTCAGAGCTGTCTGGCAGTGGAATATGCTGCCTTGGAGTATGGTGGAGTCTCCTTCTTTGGAGGTTTTTAAGCAGAGGCTGGATGGCCATCTGTCAGGAGTGCTTTGATGTGTGTTCTTGCCTAGCAGGGATTTGGATTGGATGGTCCCTGTGGTCTCTTCCAACTCTAAGATTATATGGTTCTATGATTCCAGAATAATTAATGTCACAACTGCTGAAGGTTGTGATGTTGCAGATGCAGTGATTTAAAGTGGGCACCATGGGCTGTAAAATATATCCATTTAATATGATGGTGTGACAGGCTGTCCTTACGCACACTTGGTGCATAATACCAATCATATAATATTGCCAATTAAATAGTATCAATCTTGGGGGTTGCGTGGGGCAGTAACACCGTAAAGATAACACCCTAAAGGTATTCCAAGCTGCTATGGAATAGAGTTTCTAAGCGAAATAAGAGACAGGGCATCTGCCCTTTAAATGATTATGTAGAAAAGGGAATTATAGCAGGTATCTTCTAAACAGCCACTAAAGAGACAAGTGCCCTTTCCCTTATTTCAACAAGCAACTCCACTTTGGAGTGGAACTGAAAAGCAACTAAGAAGCTGTATCCTGTTAATGCTATGGTTTCTAAATCAGCCTCAAGGAGGACCCTCATACACTTTATTGCATCAGTTCAGTCCTGAGATTACCCATAATGCCTGAACCACTGGAAACATTACAGGGGCCATACCAGAAAAACCTGGGAAAAGGCATTCTGAAGTCACTTGGGCCTAGAATATCTCCAAACAATAAACCTTGTATTTCAAAGGAACTGCAATTCCATCTAGAATAGCTAGCAAATCAATCTTGCAGACACAGAAAGCACCCATGAACAAGTTGTATTTTACCAGCATTCAGGTTCAGCTTGTTTGCCATCATTTGGCTGAGTTCAAAGATTGCTCAAAGCTTTGCACAGCCACACCTAATTCAATTGTTGCTGAGACACAGAGGAGCCTGTTATCATCATACAGAAGGAACTTTGCTCCAAAACCCCAGCAATTGCACCTGAAGGCTTCATATAGATTTTAAGTAACATTGGGGAGAAGACAGTAGTACCGTTTAGAACCTCTTCATATTTCAAGAAAGCAACCGAGCAACCACTAGTTAAGAAAGTTGGGGAAAGTGTGACCTCCAGGGCCAATTCTTGACCCCATCCCCAATTTTTCCACTGTTTTTCAAAACAATACTTTTTGTCCCTAGATGCTCTCAACCCCCTCAGAGGTATGAAAACAATTTTGCCAAGATGACCCCATTGGACTGTTTTAAGAGCAGGAGAGGTCTTTTGTCCAGTAGGAAGTGACCTGGAAGTTGACTTCTAGATCACTTCCTGTTGTAATAAAAAGCCTTTCCTGGGCCTGTGTTACCCCAAACTGTGGGTGCCATGAGGGCCACCATGATGCTAGGACTTGTGTGCAAAAAGGGGGAAATAATTAGCTCAAAGCAGGAGGCTTGCAAGAAGGGGGCAACTTAGTGAGACCTTGCCTACCAATGTTTACAGACTCACACAGGAAAGGAATCAGCCAAAGTGTAAAAATATAAAATGTAAAAAATATGCTTTATTGAAATAGATTCACTCACACAAGCAACGGTTCAAGCACTCACTCACTCACTCACTCACTCACTCACTCACTCACACAAGGCTGGCTGAAGTAAAGGACGGAAAGTGGGATAGAGGACATTGAGGGATTCAGGCAATATTTACCAGTCCAGAGAAAAGCAGAGGAAACAGTGAGGTGGCTTAGGTAAGGACCTAAGGACAGTTCTTGTTCAGGAATTGGATGGACAGAATGGTGTTTGGATCAGCAAGAGACCTAAAATCAGGGGTATTTGTATCTAAAAAATGTCCCAAGGGCATGATTGTGACTTACATTCCCAGCTACATGGACAATGGAAGTTGCAACACAAACAACGAAGTCCAAATGGAGTTAATGGGTTTCATGTTTTAGTAACAAGGGGACAATGGTTGTCATGATAGCTGGATTTTGTGAAGAGGTGGGGAAACAACAGGAAAACGTCTAGGGGCACAGAGACCAGGGTTACGTCTATCATGATTTGATGGAAAACTTCCCTATTTCAGCTCTGGGAGTCCAGCTAGATATTTCACAGCTATTGTATTCAGAGCAGCTGTGTCATTGTCCTGAACTGACTGGGTCTTCTGCCTAGAGGTGGGTGGGGCTGACCTTTCTTGCCATGTCACATTTACAGTCAGAAATTTTCCTCTTCCAGCATGACCTTAACACGTCACCTCAGGTATCATATATATTAAAGCCAATTATTATAGTGCCAATTGAATATTATTTGCCAATTATACCATGTCAATCCTTGGGGGTGTGCAGGGCTGTAAGACCTGTTACAGACTGGAATACAGATGAACATTTACATCAAGAACATTTACCGCTTTGCCTTTGATGGTGTGTAGTTGTGTGCCTTCAAGTTGTTTTCAACTTATGGTGACCCTAAGGTCATCCATAAGGCCTTGGTAAAATATGTTCAGAGGAGGTTTTATTGTCTTCTTCTGAGGCTGACAGACTGTAAATTGCTCAAGGTGCCTCAGTGGGTTTCTATGGCTGAGTGTTGAATTCAGAACCTTATCTTCCAGAATTCTGGTCTAAAAGGCAAATCAGTACACCATGTTGGATCTCATGAATGTGGAATGGTATGCAGTTATTATGAAGTCTGCTTTCAACTGACATTCACCATGTTTTCTCACCCCTCTTTGGCAGTATGGTGCAACTCCTGGTGTCATTCACATTCTCTTTCCAGGGAGAAGTACCACTGACAAGGGAGCAGAGTGTGCAGGAGACCCTGAAGACACTTGTCCATTTTTCTGAGAAACACAATGACCTTTTTGTGAACTGGGAAGGAACAATTCTACCCTGATGAAACACCTAGCATCTTACTGACCTGTATTCCTCACTGCAGGTGATACAAATATCTGACTAGGCATATCCTTGCTTTCAATAAACTTTGCTGATAGTCTTGTATCTCCTGCTTCCTTTCATCTATTCTAAGTGTTATGGTTAATATATGAACTATATGAACTTGCTAGAACCCTGAAATCTGCAGGGAAAGGCTTTTTCTTGATCCCATCACCATCCCAGGCTTGCCTGTTGAGGACACGGGAGAGAGCCTTCTCAGTGGCTGTTCCCACCCTGTAGAACTCTCTTGCACAGGAGGCTAGGCTGGCCTCCTCCCTGCTTTCCTTTCATAGGCAAACTAAGGACCTTTTCGAATGGCGTTTTTAAAGCGTATTAAGCATGCTCCCTCCCCCCTGCACGAGCCGCCGTACCGCATGACGTTCCGGCTGACCAGGTGCTATCACGACCGTGGGTAGTGCTGAAGTCGCGTTTTTTTCATTTTCGCCTGAAAGGCAAAAATAACCTCCTTTTTATGCATCGCTCGCGCGACCAGTGGGCCTGCGGAGCCATCGTCCAGTGTGCTTACACGAAGGACCCGGGACTGGGTGGGGTGTAGGCAGTCCCAGCTGCCTGTTCATCACGCAGCAACTCCCAGGGGAACCCCCACCCAGCAGCAGGGACGCCGCTGCCCCCATGGCAGCAGGGAACACTACCCGGCACGTCGCCACAAGAGCCCACCCTGAGGTTGCATCACCACACTAGAGACGACAGAAGCCCCGGAGTCTGGCCGACTATTTTTAAAAAAAAAACCTGCGCTATCGTTAGCACATCAGCACGTTAGCACCGTAGCATGGATCAGCGTCTCCTGAGGGCTGAGGGTCAGCCCAGTTCTCACAGCAGAGCGAAAACCCCATCCCCCCGCCACTCCTATGGCCATCCCACCTCCTACCTCAAACAACCTCTCCCCCGCCCCACACAAAGAACCACACACTACTGTTAAGAAACAAGAAAGATTTATTATACATACACATGGGAACATTACAGACAACACAGAAGGAGGTAGGACAAGGAAACATACAGGATCAAGGAACAGGTAATCACAAAAACAAGCAAACAGATACAAAACAGCAAATGTACAACTATATACAGCAAGTATACATCAAATACACAACTATATACAGTGGTCACCTCCAGCGACAGTTCAGCGGGGCCCTGTGACCTGCTCTTTCCACTGGAGCAGCTGAGCCACGTTCTGCTCCAGTGCAGCCAGGCGATGCTGAACCGCCATCTCGAGGAACCCCATCCTCTGCGCCACAGCCGTCGCCATGGCCTCAACGGACCTCAGGAGGGTCTCATCTGCAGGGAAAAGACAGGTGGAAACAAGGTGTCAGTCTGGCCATGACAAGCCTGGCGGCGGCCCCAACATAATGCCCCAAGGGGTGGTTTGGCAGTAGCTGCCCAGACACTCACATTCCCTTCTGTAGCACTCCTCCGACGAGGCCACCCACTCCTCAGGCTCCTGCATTCGCAGGAGCAAGTCTGGCACCATGGGCAGCGCTGGTCCTTGGATGACTCCAGCTGCACCTGTTGGAACAGCAGTCTGTCACTGAGTGACCATGGGTGTGCAGGAGTTGTCTCAGCTCCCACAGTCAGCCACTGTCACTGTGGACAGGCCTGGGACAGAGGGACTCCTGTCAGGGCACCACCCTTCCTGCACTCACCTTCCTCGCCAGCCGCCAGCGCTGGAGAGGCCGCATGCCGCACAGCTGCCCCCAGAGGCTCCACACCGGCCATCCACTGCTGGAGGAGGACAGGTCCGTCTCCTGTCAGGGATGACACAACAGCAGAAACTTAGGAAGGAATACTTCTCGAGCTTCCGTGTGCAGGGAAGCTGGGAGAGACGACCACACATGGCTGTGTGTGTGGCAGCAGACCAGTGCCATCTCCACTCACCATGAACATGGCTCAACCCCACGCTGGGTGAGCTCCCGGCCCCGTCATTCGCCATGCCAATGTCCTCCTCCGACGTGGTGGTGGTGGACAGTCCCTGGGGAGTGGTTCCGGATGCAGCTGGGGGGCGACAACAAGATCAGCCACAGCTGCAGCCGCTCAGCCCTCCCCCCCCCAGAGAGGAGCGGGGAGCCCTGGCAGGATTCCCTGTCAACTGCATGAATGCAGTGTGGCTGCTGGGCACCGTAGCCAGGGGGACTGGCAGCGGACAGCCCTGCTGGTCTGGGGGACTGCATGGTAGGACGGGGGTGTTCACCTGTACTGGCAGCCTCACCTGCCACGGGCGCGGGGGCACGGGCCTGGCAGAGCCTCGCCGACGTCCCCTCCCCCTCCGATGACTGGGAGGACTCCGACAGAGGCCTCGTCTTGCGGTGAGCTGCAGGCAGGGGAAAAAGCGGATCTTAGCTGGGTACAGCACAGTCAGTGCCAGGGGCTACGGCAGCGCCCCTGAAGAGGGGCACTGTCACTGTCTCAGCACAGGCAGACCCATGGGCAGGTTGGATCAGGGACACCTACCTCCTCGTCGCGTCCCGAGTTGTCCTGCAGCAGGTGTCAGTGCGCGGACTGCACGCCTCCGAGCTCCTGCAGGAACAACAGAAGTGAGGGGGTGGCAGTGAGGTGACTGACCCCCCCCCATGGTTGTCCCTGTGGGCAGCCCTTTCAGGTGGCCACCCAGCCCTGAGGCCAGCAATGTGGCTGAGTGGTACGCGAAAGTGAGGTGGTACCATGGCCAGGACTTCCATGGCTGGGTTGTTGGGGGCCTCCCACCCACAGGGTGGCAGCCGATGGGGTGGCATGGGAGCAGGGACAACATGGGTATGTGCTTTGTCACTTACCACCCTTGTGCCTCTCGGCCCACCTGGGCTTCCCTGCCACCTTCCAGATGCGGAACATGGCAGTGAAGAACTTTGGCTGGGGATGAGGGGGCAGATGACCATGGAAGAGCTCCATAGTGTCAAAAAAGCAACACTTCAGAGCCTTAAACTTTTTGGTGACCTGGGCGGCCATCCTCTCTAAGCCCTTGGCTGTGAGGGCTGCTGCTAGGCCCTCATAGAGGACCTTGCTGGGCAGTGGAGTGCTTTTCATGAGGACATCCACGCCTTCACTGGCCGCGACGAGTGAAAGGAGGGCCTTCACCTCGTCATCGGCCCACAGGGTCCCCTCTCGCGGCATCTCCAGACACACCACAGACACAACACACAACCACTCACACGCCACGCAACGGACACACTTGCCTCACCATTCAAACAGGAACTCATACTCACTCTGCCCCTAGCTCCAACGGTCCTGAACTGGCCACTTCCTTCGCCCTCCAGGGGGCTTCACCAAACAGACACAGGTGTCATCAGCCAGCAACAGGCAGATGGCCCAGGCGGGTTGTCCTGAAAGTTCTGAGGTCACCCATAGGGGTAACTGCCAGTTCCTTGCCAAGAGTTCATCGGTTCTATCGTTAGCACGCTAGTACGTGGGCAGGGGCTCTCCCTCCTGCCCTCGGCTCCAGCCGAAGCTCTGTGGGGAAATGTGTGCCCCCTCGGTGCACAACACAAGGGCAGCATTGGACGCACCCGGCTCCCCTGAGAGGGTGCAGAGCAGAGGCATAGCTTGGCGACCCACTGAGATTGAGAATCTCCTGGAGATCTGGGGGCAACCGAGGTATCAGGAGCTCCTGCGAAGTAGCCAGAGGAACATGCAAGTGTTCGACAAGATTGCAGCAGAGGTGGGACAGAAGAGACACCGATGGACGGCCATGGAATGTAGGAACAAGACAAAACTGATGTGTCAGGAGTAATGCTGGGTCCTCACCCATAACCGCACGACGGGAGTGAAGCCCACTACCTGCCCCTACTATAGGCAACTCCATGCCATCCTCCATGGGGATGCTAGTGTGGCCCTGAAGTGTGTAGCCTCTAACCTCAAACTGGTCCATGGCAGTGGCGGTGGTCAAGTAGACACCAGGGTCGCTGCACCTGAGGAAGAGCCCATGGATGCTTCTCAGAGCACGGATGATGGCCCTGCAGTGTCGACATGTACAAACTTCCCTGGGGGAGGGGCATCCCGGGCTGTCGGCGGTGACACAGGGGGGTGTCAGGCTGGGACCCACTGTCCTCCCCACAGGCTGCCAGGCACAGGGGAAGCAATGGGAGCTGGAGTTTCTTCCTGTGCCCAGGCTACCATCTCCTGCGCCTCCCCTCTGGGCTGTTGGCTACCCGTGGGTATGGGCTGATCGGGAGAGCCAGGAGCCGGGCAGTTCCCAGGCCTTGGATGCAGGTGCATGTCCAGGACAACAGGGAGGCGTCTGGACAGAAATGTGGGCTGCTGATACATGGCACAGTGGCTCATTAGCAGCCGCAGGAAGCAGGGGAGGCTAAGGGGAGACTGAGCTCAGGAGGCCTGGCCTGGAGAAGTAAGGCAGATGACATGATGATGTGTGCCATGGTGAGCACTAGGCACCTGCCGCTGCAGCACGACCCCCAGTGGGGTCCCTGTGGCACTGTGCCACACCCTGGTGCTGCTGCCAGATGGGTTTGCCGTTGCCCACAACTGCTTGTGTGTGCATTTTCTGCAGTAACATGGCACTCCATGGGCAATGTGTCCATGCCCACCCCACCGATTCCGAGGCCCCCTCTGTGCCCACGTGCCCCCTGTACTCAACAGCCGGGTCCATCCGTGCCGCCCCAGGCATGTGTTGCAGAAGTGGCCACGTTTCCATTGGGGACGGCCATCGGTGGCCAGGGCCACCTGGCGTCAGCTGTCACTGTGTGCCAGGGGGCCTGTCGCCATCCATCCACCCAAGTTGACAGTGTGTGGTGTCATGCTCTTGAAAGGGTCTGCGGCACGAGCAGAGGACATTACGCCAGACAAGGACAGCATGGCAAGCTGCAGCCAACCCCTGCCTAGTCGTCAAGGCAGTGTGGGTAGTTTTGAGGGTGATGGCGGTGGCCAGGGAAGTGAGAGGTCGGCTGATGACGAGGATGCCATGTTAGAAAGCACAACCACTGGTTTGGGGCTTCATCGCCCTGGTAAGCATGACGACAAATGACCTCCACACTGAGTCCAGATGCTGCTGAGCTCTCCCATAGAGGCGCTGGCCACTGAAGCATAGGGACTGGCAGCGTGGCAACCATGCTGCAGGGGCCTGTGTCCCCTCCTTGTGGTTCTGCACATCCGGAAATGTGTAGCGACCCCACAGGGTGCCGGGGGGGATTGCTCTGCTCACTGGACTGTCAACTTCTGTGTATTCCTTCCAAAGCCAGCTCCGAGTGAGAGTAGCAGCGGAACCACTGTCAGCACTGCGGCAATGTCCCCCTGCTCGGGGATGGCAGCAGCTCGGGCGAGGGACCGGACAGGGCGTAGGGATGAGGCAATCGCCATGGCCATTATGCAGCACTCACGGGAGCTGCATGATGGTTCGGCGACCGAGTGGAGGGCACACCAGAGAGGGATGGAGACGGCACTGACTACGACCAATGCCATTCTCCAGCAACTGGTTGGCACATACAGTGAGGATGTGGAGAGGAACGCAGAGGGCCAGGAGGATGTGGTGGAGGAGATGCGGAGCACAAACAGGCTCATGTCAGCCATACTGCACAACCTGCACTCGCCCTTCGGGCGGTGGTGCTACTCCACTGGCTTTCTCTGTGGTCCCCTCCACATGGCAACAAGGAATGGCCAGGCTTCCCTCTGCGAGCCAGCTGCCTCCTGAGGGGCTGTCCCAAGAGGAGGCTGCTGTTGGGAAAGGGAGACGTGCAAAAAAGAAAGTTCTGCGCTATAGCCCATGATTTGGCTTGCCTTGCCTGAAGGGGGGGTGGAGGGCATCTCTGCTGGGAAGGGGACGCTAAATGCTTGCCTGCTCTGTGCCTTCTGGTGCCCGGGTGGGGACCTGCTTCTGCCCTGCTGGTGAGCTTTGTTGCTGGAGGCAAGCATGATACTACATCTGGAACTCGCTGTCTACCACGGGTTCCTTCTGATGCCTGCCTGTCACCAAGTAGGGGGACTACCTAATAAACGCACATTCCTGCCACCGTGTCCATGTTCTTCCTGCCCGGCAGCTGAGGGTGGGTGTGACAGGGTGACCTCAGTCATGGACGCCTCTCTTGCATTGGATTTCCCCATGGCATGTCCCTCCCCCTCCCTCTGCTGACGGGGACCACGGACCATGCCAGCAGTGTGAGCATGCTGTGCTTATGCCAGTGAGGATCCACACACAGGTCACGGGGCATCATGTGTTCCATTTTATTCACATAGGCAAAGGCAGACGCATTCAGAATACATGCTGTGCTTTCATATTTGGTTACCGGATCCCATCAGGGGGCCATGCATGCCTGCTGGCTGAGAGAGCATAGGGGGAGGGAGGACACAGTATCGTTGCAGCTGCAGCTGGGGGCGGAGATGGCGAGTCACCCAGCGATCATCCTGGCGATGGCATCCCTGACCCTCTGCCCCCCCTTAGCCTCCTGTGATCATGTGCAGTGTAGACATAGGCACCTGGGGGATGGTGATGGGTGCAGGCGGGGGGAGGTTAGGATGCAGTGCGTGGCCCTTGGTTTCGCAGATGTTGTGCAGGACCACGCAGGCAGCGATGACCGGCAGGAAATTAGGCTCAGAGACGGTCAGTGGAGCTGACAGGCAGCCCCATCTGGCCTTCAGCCTACCAAAGGCACGCTGCAAGACACTGCAGAACTAATTGAATACTCTGTTGTAGGCCAGCTGCTGGGGGTTTAGCCGACCTCTGTAGGGTTTCATGAGCCACCGTCCCAAGGGGTAGGCTCCATCTGCCAAGATGACAGGCCCGACCCGCACGCCATGGATGGTGACAGTCGGGTTGCCGGGAACGAAATGCTTGGCCTCCATGGCCTGCCACAGGGCTGAGTGGCGGAAGACATGTGCATCATGGGTGCGACCTGTATACCCCAACTCAATATCCAGGAACTGTCCCAAATGATCTGTCAGGCCTTGCAGCAATATGGAGAAGCTGTCCTTCCTGTTGAGGAACTCCTGTGCCCATCCTTTCGGGGGCCATACAGGGATATGGGTCCTGTCCAGGGTGCCGATACACTGTGGGAATCCCATGGCCTTGAAGCCTTTCATGACCTAAGGGTGGGAAGGGAAGGTGCCATCAACCGGGGACATCAATGTATTGGGGGCATCGGTGACACCACTGGGTTGTTGCATGGCTCGGGGAGGTGGGGACTGTCTGGCAGATAGAACCACTGCCCCCCTGACTGATGTCGCCCGCCCACCAGCCCCGGCTATGCGTTCTTAGTTGCAGCGTGCCACCTGGTCTGTGGGGAAGTGAGGGGGCGTGCTCCACGGCTGTGCGTGACATGGCAGTCGCCAGACGGTCGTGCTTCCTGTTGCACAATCACTACTGCTGACTGGACTCACCGTTCTATGGCGAGGCAGACTTCCACCCCGATCTCTGCCACCATCGAGATGCCGAGTCCAAAGGTGTTGGTGGTCTTCCTGTAGATTAGGGGAGTGGTGAGCCACCAGATTGCGATGGCGACCTGCTCCTCTACAGAGATAGGCACCCTCATGATGGTGGTGGTGCGCTGTAGGTGCGGGTGCAGATGTTCCACCATCTCAAAGAGGGTGGCCCGTGTCATTCTGAAGTGGTACAGCCACATTTCATCATCCCAGGTTGCCAACACTTCCCGGAGCCACCAGTCCTCTTAGACACGGGTCCTGACCCACCATCTCCGGGGGCGCGGAAGGGTTCCCAGCCAGGCATGCATGGTGACGTGGGGATCGGCTGGCTGTTCCCCGTCGGTTGTTACAGTCAGGCTCCATGGCGGGTCATGGGCGTGGTGGAGAGGTTTGCAGCTCCAGCTGTGTCACAGCTGCCATCTGTCCTGCCAGTCTCCGCCTTTTCCGGGGCAGCCTGTTACGGAGGATGAGCCCTGCTACCAGTCTGCCCTTGGGGCTAATGCGATGGCCTGTTGGCAGGATCTATCGTGCTAACGTTAGCACGATAGACCGGAAAAAAATAATAATAATAAAAAAGAAAACCCACCAACCAATCAGGGCCAGTGGGGTGGGGACAGGGTGGGACCTGGGTATGGCCCACGACACCGACATGTGGAAGAGGCACCAGGCAGGGACCGGTGCTCTCTTGCAAATGCCCTGCTGTGTGCGGAATGCAAGGGGCTCTCTTGCGATGTTTGTAATAGCACAAGGGCTCTAGTTCATCGCGCTATCGAGCTAACATGCAAAAAAGCCCTAAGACATTTCTATTCAAGCAGACCTTTAATGGTTGAGCAGGAGTGCTTTTTTAAACATTCACTGTTCTTAAAATTTATTATAAGTTACAATTGCATATGTTTTTAATTGTTTAAGTATTTTTAATATTTTTTTAACTTTTTGGAAGCCTCCTTGGGTCCCACTTTGGGAGAAAAGGTGACATATAAATTTAATAAACAAACAACAAAATAAATAAATAATTTTGGCTGACCTATGTGATGTCTTCCTAGATAGCTCAGTGTTGCAAGTTGCCACCCTGGCATACCA